>QOCX01000441.1:30247-127090 GCA_005959815.1 Sarcophaga bullata
AAAACTAAACTGCACACAGGCCATTGTTTTAACTTATTTAAGAGATCTTTTAAGGAAAGAAACTAAAAAGCCCTAAACTAGAGGGGGGAAAATGAAACAAATTGGTAACGTTTTGAACGAGAATAATTTAAAGAAAATCTCATATCCGATCAAATTTTAAATAACGAAACTTTGAAAGAAAAAGAAAAATAATCATTTGAAATACAAGGACAGACTAACTTAAGTAATACATATATACATACATACATACATACATACATATGTACATATTAAAATTCAAGTAAATATGTTTAACAATTTAAGAAGAAAAATATTTTCAAATATTGCGCATAGAAATACGAAATAAAAATTAAAAAAGAATTGTTTTTGGAATTCACTTCCCTTTCTTTCTGTTTTGTTTCCTTTTTCATCATAATCTTTTAATTCTAGTCTCGTTAGTTAGCAGAGTTTTAAGTATGTCTGGCAGTTGTTACGATTATTGTAAGAGACGTAAGTACGTAAGTTATTACGTCTTTCGTATAATTACGTTTGTTAAACATTCACAGTATTTGGGTTTTCATTGGTTTTTTCCTTCTTCTTCTTGTTTTTCTTTTTACTTGAACTGTTTCCTTTCATTTTGCAAATGAACCATGACGGCTTTCAATTTAAAATTTTAAGTCAAGAAAAGAGAAAAAAAAAGAGAGAGAAAGAATTACAACCGAAAAATGAAATTCTTGGCACGATTTTCGAACCCATCATCTATAAACACCCCAATAAAATGAAATGAATGAACAAACAAAACAACAAACAAGAAAGAAATTCTCCAAACGAAATATGAACCTGATGTTTTTGGATTTTTCTTTTTTCTTTTCTTTTGGCGCAGTCAGACTTTTTTTTTTTTTTTTTTTTTTTTTTTTTTTTTTTTTTTTTTTTTTTGGTACGAAAATGATGTTGTTTTCGACATAAACTTGGCATGAGTTTTGTAGTGCAAGTGCAGGAGAAGAAGCGCCTATAAAATTAATAATTCTTCCCCAAAAACAAGTTGTTCATACCCAAAAAAAGAAAAAAAAAAAGATAAAAAAGGGCATAACCGGGAATTTAACATTTGGTTCAGGCAACAAATAGAGAAGAATTATTGAAAACAAGAACACGAAATTAGAATTGATGTTGCATGACAACTCAGTGAAATTTTTAATAGTTCAACTGAACACAGTAATTTTTTCTTTACTTTAGCAAGTCCTACGATGATAAGGTTACCTCTGTTCGAGCAACGTTTTCATCGAAAAATAATCTTTAAACATCGAAAAGTCAGTGTTTTTAAATGGTGGCATCAGCAGTCCATATTGGTAAAACTATCACATCAAGGGTAAGCAATATAAATGTCGACGATTGCCAATAGCTTTTGGCCTGAATTCGATAATCTGAACGTCAACAATATGTGGTTTTAGCAGGACAGTGCCACATTGGATATTCTAATGAAGAGATTTGTGGGCATGGTCATCCCACCTGGAGATGATGTGAACTAGCCACCGAGATCGTGCGAATTTGATCATGCTAGGCTTTTTCTTGTGGAGTTTTCTTAAGTTCTAAGTGTATGCCAATAAGCCACAAACCACAGCTGCCCACATAGTCAACATAACCATGCCATCGATCAAATGCAGCGGGCTTTATATGCAAAAGTCATGAAAAATTTAATATTTCCAATGAGCTCCACTTAGAGAAATCACGGTAGACGTTTGAATGATGTTATATATTCCATATATGGTGGCATCATTACGAATAAAAAATTCCGATGATGTTTAAATATAAAGACAAAAAGCGCCCGTTGGATCTCATTTAAAGGTTTTATGCTAACCTAGCTTATATTCAGCTACACAAGAGACTATCCATGAAGCTGTCAGACTCTATTTTACCTCCGATTAAATTCCTTTTGTTGATAGAACTTACACTACCTCTATATCGTGTATATGGTTGTTTATGACTAACAAATGTTCTTGATTGACCTGAATCGAAGGAAATAAGAGAGCCGCGAAACTAACTCTCTTAAATTGAATAAATATCGGCCGAAAGTTGGCGTTTGTTTGTAACAAACTTTTGTTTAAATTTTAAAATTTTTCTATTGCAACGTAAAAAATTTCACTGGGTTATCCTAAATATTTTAACTCTCCCTAACAGAGTGTTTAAGCCAACAAGTTCAGGGTCAAAACACAGATATTACACAAGATGATGATGATGATGATGATGATGATGATGACGATGACGACAATGATGATGTATGAAGGAGACCACCCAGTAAGTTAAGCCAACAGAGACAACAGCAGGCTAGCTAAAAGCCCTTTAAAAGTGCAACCAAAAATAGACAAACAACAAAAAAAAACAAGAAAAAAAAGGAAGATGTTTTAGAAAAAGCACAGAAATTCAAACTATGCGCAGCACAAACAACAACGGTTGTTAGGAATGATATTCATTCGTGGCGTGGCAAGAACAAGTGTTAGAAATTGCACATTGTAAAAATATTAGACAAGAGTTTTTAATTGAAAAAACATCAAAAAAAAAAATTCTCTTTTATTTTGTTTTTTTTTTCTCTTTTTGCACTACGAAAGTCTGCGAAAGATATGAGAGACTGTAAAATAATTTAATTTTTCTTCTTTAAACAAATTTTATTTAATTTCTAAACTATAATTAGCATTAAATTTCATTGTAATTACATGAAAGCTCTGTCCATTTGTTTTATTATAAGTTTATAAAAAAATTTAATTTTTGATTTTTTTTTCAATGTTTTTTTCCTGTTGTTTAATACCACGTTGTATCGCAATGACATGTTAATTTTCATCGATAAATTTACTCTCTCGTTTATATACCCTTTTTTTCTATAATTTTTAAAAGTTTCAAAACGGCATTGTAGACTGACCACGGCGTATGCAACGGCATATAAAATACTTTCGTAAGGCACATACCGTGAGCGCCAAAAGTAACGGTACATTAAAAAATATATACATTAATAAATTGCCGTTATTTTTATTTCAAAATTGTTTCATTGCCAGTTTTTTAAATTGAAAAATTTAATTAATATTTTAATTTAAAATATTGGTAAATTTTTTTCGGGCCTTAGTGGTAAAAGCTGAATTTGGTAATTGTTAGAATTTTATCAGCAGTGTACAGTTTCATTTGATGCTCACTGTAAGTTAAGTTTCTGTTATTTATACGGACTTTAGACCTAGTTTAAATTGAAGAGGAAATATAAAAGCTTCTATTGCTTGTTCTAGAACACATTTCATAATTCCTAAGGACATCTGCTTTGAACCGATAAATCTTTAAAACCATGTTTGTTGAATAAAGTTCTTCTATTAAATACTGGGTTTAGACATTTACCGCATGCAAGCTCCTCTATTATTATGGACATTAGTGTTATGTTACCTGCAGTTATGGAGCCCATTAACTGCAGAAACTGTATTTGTTCTAGGAATATTCGCTAAAGGCAGACGTGAAAGTATTCAAATGCTTTGATTTCTTAAAATGCCACAAGAAACGTCTCACCTCTACTGTCTACCTTATTATTATTATTTATCATACCACCAGTATTAACCCAATGTGAAGAGACGACGACAGTAATAACCTGTCGCACTGTAGGCCCTACTCCATTGGAATCTCATTGCGAACCAGTTAATAGCTTCAACTCCTCCGGTCCGTGAAGTAGTCATTTTAATTGTATCGGCAAGATTATTACAACAATTTGAGGGGAATGCAACTGGTTACAAAAAGTGGGTGAAATTAGGCCTATCCAACGACTCTTCCTTAAAGCCAAACTGATTTTTCTACAAATTTTTCTTTAGAGTTGAAACTCTGTCGTTTATGGAAAAACCGAGAAACGATTTGTAAAAAACCATTGCATTTGGTAAAACTAACTACCTGGAGCACAATATAAAGCCAGAGAGCAAGATTGGATCATACTTTCTCGAAAATGAAGCTGGAAGGATAGTTAACGTGAATTTGATAGCACTGTGGTCATATAATAACCGATTCCTGGTGGCCTAAAATTGCATTGAAACAACCAAAGCGTTATATTCTGACATGAGATGATTCCGGGAAGAATAATCTCACAGTTGTGGAGACATGAATTGCCCAAAGCTTGATAGCGGTAAAATTTTTATGTGATGCCACATCAAAGAGAACATCAAAGACATTTATGCATGGCTAGATGGATAATACTCTAACGTTGGGAGCTATAATGAGCGAAATTCACGATGAGCTAGTGTCACTAATATAAGACAAGCTTTACAATTTATATGTAGCATCATCAAGCGGACAAGACTGTGAAATTATTTCCGGGAATATATTTTCATGATATTCTTAATGATTTGCAAGGACTAAAATTTTACAGTATAAACACTGAAAGTACCCTGAATGTGTTTGTTTTGGAAACATGGGAACAGAACAAACACACAAATACAAATCGAGAGTTAGTTCTAGAAGTTGCCAACATAAAATTTATTTAAGATTAAATAAAGAAGCAGAGGCGCACTAAAGGCTGCACTTATATATTGAAAAGTTTGATTCTTGTTTGAAAACAAACAGAGTGGGAAGATTGTTGTTCAAGACCTACTTAAACAAGTAAAAGGAATTTTAGGGCATGTAAATGTTTACCTTTGCCAACAATTGCAGGAATTTTTCATTAATTTTGTCATATTTATCCATTAATTATATCATTAAATACGATATATTTGTACCTGGCATTTAAAGCTTCAAAGGATTTAAAAAAAAAATCCACAATATCACGGGCAATATGAAAATGAATGAATATGAGTGCATATGGCTATTGAACAAAAAAAGAAAAAAAAAGAAGAAGAGACGAGTAAAACCCAACCAATAAACATGCAGATTTAAGCAAAAATATTTCTTTATTTAAACAACAATAACAAACAAAATGAACAAATAATTTTTAAACATTATCGGCATTTAAAAGATATGCCCATGAATGAGTGACGGACTTACTGACAAACTGTTTGCTGGCATGCAGGGAATGTGTCATCATCACAGGACAAGACACAAGCAATGCAACCTGCAAAAGGTTTTTTAAACCACAAAATTCAAGATAAATACGTTTTTAATGCATAATTGCTTTTATTTGATGATAATGATGTTGTTGTTGGAGATCATCATCATCATCATCATCATCATCATCATGTGATGGACTTTACGTCACTTTACTAAAGAGTAAAAGGCCTACATAGGCCATGATAATGTTAAATGCATAAATCAATGAATATGCGTGGTTGAGCTGAGCGTGACAGACAGTTCAGTACGGTTCAACTCATTTTGGTTTGGTTGGATTGGTTTCGTTTCATTGGATTTTTTTTTCCAATATAATTAATTACCTCAGAAAATTAACAAAATAATACGTTTTTAATGAGGGAGTTTTACTTTTTCTACCCACTATTGATTACAGCACAAAAACAAACACATACACACACAGAAAAACACAGATAGACTGCATAAAGAGAAAAGTTGCCCAATTGAGATAAGCAAGGTATTTACAGGACTTGAGATAAGGTTTTGATTTTTTAAGGAGTTCTTTAAAATTAAACTTTTTTCTCTATGTATTTTGTTGTATTGTGTTGTATTGCATTGTATTGCGTTGTATGGTGTTGTATTGTGTTGTATTGTGTTGCATCGTGTTGTTAATACGTTAAGAAACGAGTTTTAAATTCTTAATTTTCTTTTATAATTGCAATTACGAATTAAACACGGTTTTGTAGTGTACAATAACTAGATTTCCTGTTTCTATTATCGTTTATTGCATATCCTGTGCTTATTTCTCCATTACAATATAATTTCTCTTCAAACACCTGGCGGTTTATGGCGTGTAAAGCGGTGATTTAAAATTATTTCTTCTTCTACACACTTAAGCCAGTTGAAATTAATGTCGATAGAAGCTTATAAATGGTTTAATTGCAAGTAGGAAGTCCCTTGCGGGATATTAGCAAGGCCTGCCAATTATAAGGCCTTTCTTTTACTAGTTTGAGTATTTGAAAATAAATTGGCCAATTGACCATTACAACCCTTCTGACAGAATTAAGACCTAGTTTCTCATACCACTTTATGTTGCGTGTGTTAATTTTATACATAAGTGGCGGAGACCTACAGCCAGTTCCAAGCCAGTTCCGAACGACAGATTTTTGAAAAGTTTTCATGGAAATTTTATTTCACTTTCAGAGGTTTTGTTAGAAATCTGCTGGGAATAGTCACCGAAGAAATATTTTTTCAGATTTCGTTTTGTTAGAGATATCTGATCTGGGGTTTGAACCGTGGCCTCAGGTCTAGTAAGCCAACACACTGCCTACTAGACTACGTCGACTTGTCTCAAACAATGCTTTCTATTCAAATTAAATAGAACAGCAAGAAATAACTGACTTCGTAGGCCAACAATGTACAACCTGGGAACAACATATAGTCCACTGACATCTATTAATGTCGTGCATACAGTATGGTTCCTAGCAATTTAAATAACGACTGTCAATAGATTCAAGGTCAAGATTAATAATGATTGCTACTGACAGTCATCATCGGCCGCATCACAATGAGCCGAATCGAATAAATATTTATGCTAGAGGATATAATACGCGGGAACTGTGAGGTTATGGACTCATTATAGAGTATTTTGAACTGATACTGATACTTGCCTACCTACCGAGCTTTAGACGATTATCTAGTTGCAGGCAATCTTGCTAGGACAAGCATACAATTGGTGTCACAGTTAAAACGGAAGTTGAACAGGGAACCCTTGATCTAAACCTTAGGCGCCTTACTTCTTAGGTCCTTACTTCATAGGCTCCTATTTCTCAGGATCTTACTTCATAGGGCCTTACTCCATAGTCCCCGTACTTCTTTGGCCTCCATTTCATAGACCCTTACTTCCTAGGCCCTTGTAAATACTCTCCTGTTGACTTTCGTATAAATCTAAAGCTAATGTATGGCACTTTTACCAATAATTCAGTTGTAGAGGTCATTTATAGTAGTTTTTAGCTCGACAGTTGCTGCTGATACAGTCAAACCACATGATTAACAGGGTTTTAAGTAACTGCGCGAATATTTAATGAAATTTTACTGCAAGTGTTTCACATGTGATTGTGTGTGTGTGTGAGTATATGTTAGCTGGCTGGTCTTCTAAATAACGGCGATTATAATTTATTTACAAAAGCTTATTACACCGTGCCTGCCATAGTGTGAGAACTTCCTTTTTGTCGCATGGAAAAGCGAGTGAATGGTGGTGGGTGGGCAATTCAAGATACTGTGTAGTATTAATGGTGTTGTGCGTGTTTCTATGCATTGATTAGTTTTAAGCTGATTAAAACGATGTACAACAAGCGTATAAAGTTCATTTGCAGTTTGAAAGTTAAATAAAAGTGGCAACAAAAAGCCACACAACAAAAGTGAATTACTTGGTAAAGAAAATCAATGACAATGATGATGATGGAGTTTAAATAAATGTATGGCTGCATGCAATACCACCTTTAAGGGTCAGCTATTAACGATATTACATTGAAGCTTTAGTAGTTTAGTTTAGTGTGTGTGTGTGTGTAGATTCAAACAATAACAGTTTGAACACAATCGATAATAGCCAGCCAGTCAGTCCGTTTAGTCAAGTGGACACAATCAGGCAGCAAACGAGCAACCACTAATACTTCTTTTTGTGTCGTGTAGTGCACTCATCTAATGACATTCTGCTATCAAATGATAAGTGTTTGTAATTATGCCTTAACGACCATAAATAGAAATAAATTTTGCCTATACACTCTCGCTCCTATATATCCTTTAAAGGACTCTTAATCACACTCAGACCGCCGACATTTCATTTTTCTTTTGTGTTTCTTTGTTGGCATTGGTATTGCCATTGCCATTGCTATTGCTGATAAGGTAAGCGTTCAATTGATAAAAACAACAATTACAAATGAGCAGATAATTACTAAGGCTCTGGTCATTTTAAAACGAAAAACTTAAATTGTAATTAAATTTCCATTGATTTGATGATGGTAATTTGGCTGAAAAAAAAATTTATTTTAATCGGTGTCGTTAAAATTTCTCACGCTTTACAAATGCCATTACAAAACGATACGTGTTGTGGTTGTTATTATTCTCTCTCTCTCTCTCTCTCTCTCTCTCTCTCTCTCTCTTTCCCCGCAGTGAAAAGAAAGGGCAACAGCAGGGAGACAATGCTAAGCAAAGAAAGACAATGATGATGATGATGATGAGTAATCGATAAATAAATTGTTCTGCTTTGTGATTAACCGGAAATGTAATTAGTTGTTGCTATTGTTGTATTGTTTTATTTTTTTTAACGTCTTCTAAGTGTATTTCTTTTTACACTCCATTCATCTTGTAAAACGACACAAAAGGTTAAAACCATTAAACGCATTCAGCCGTAAAGTGTAACAAAGCATTTTAAAGGTGGAGTTTGTTGCAACATTTTATTGTCTTTCGTTATTACACCACCCCCCCAACCCCTCTGATCGGCCATGGCAAATGTTCTCAAAAGTGTAAATTAAGAAATCAAAAGTGGAAAATGCCATTTACATACATACATACATACATACATACGTACATAAAAAGCGGCCATAAATTTCAATCGTAATTACATGTTAATAATGAACATGACTGACTGACTGAATGCACTTAGAGACCCTGTTTGAAGATTTTAAACTTTAACTTTGTAATTTTACGCATCATTGATGATTGATTTTTTTTTTTTTAGCAGGCAATTCATAAAGTAAGAATAATTTTAGGTCATAAATTATAAACAAACATATTATTTTCTCAATTAGAGACTCTATGTTTATAAGAGAAATTTTATGTTCATTACCTATGACTTAACAATGCTTTATAAACTACAATTCAAGCTCAAGCACAAAAATCGGGACTTTCATGAAGCGTTTTAGATTTAAATAAAACGAATTTTTTTTTTCATTTGAAATTGTTATTGAAGTCATTACATGTGGAATATAAAAGCGTTCAAATATCCAACAGAGGGCCTTTGAAATGTTTCAAATTTCATGATTCTGGCGTATAAATCAGACAGACTTTGACCGGTTTTATTTGTATACACCAACGACTTCAGCGCTACCCACAAGAAAAAGTCCAAAAGTCCTATGATTGCGGAGACCAGTGCACACCACCTCCACCTCACCCTCAAACCGATCGTGCGCAATATGCAATGTGGCATGACCTGTGAGGCACTTAGCGCCGTCGTGTTGAAACCACATGTCCAACCCAACAAATACAGGCCAATAGATGTTACTGATCAATGATATACAGTTCTCTCTATTGCCAGTTATTGCGTAGCGAATGTCATTCTTGAAGAAATAGGGAGTAATAAAGCGGCCTAGCCAGAGTCTACAAAAAACAATGAATTTTTCTGTGGAATCATTTGAATTGTTATCGTTTCAAATTTAGCCTTCATGTACGTTTATCCTGAATTGGCAGCGTTTCAAATTCTACATTCATGTACGTTTATTCAAAAATGGGCTTCGTCTCTGAAAATAGTGTGTATCGATGAAAACCCCGCACACCATTGCCCAAAGTGAACACTAATTTTGATAGGACAATTTTATTATTTGAGAGTCTTGCTAGCAAGACTATGGGTAAACAACATTTGATGTGATTTGAATTTGAATTGAGAACTAATATGGCCGCTATGTAGTCTTAGAGTTCGGAAGATTCTGTTCGAATACACGATACGATCTCTCGCACTTATATCATGTAACGCTGTGCTTTTTTTATTACTGAAAATAGCTGTCAATGACTGTCAAATATAAACAAAATCTTGTGGCATATGCAAATTTTGAACAGGATTAATTAATAGATAAAATAAGTATAAACAACCACACTCTTATATCTAGCAAGTATTCCAGATGATCGTGATTCTGTTAGGAAATCTGCTCTGCTTTTATTTTCTCCGAAAAAAAAAATATTTTTCCCTCACACAAAATTTATTTGTGGTCGATAGTGGTTTGTAAAAAGCATTGCTGCGAGAATTTGTTCTCTACTCACATACAATGGGAAAATGTTTCGAGTCTAATAATTACCATTTAGAAAAAAAGAAAGCAAGCTAGAGCTCTAGGGCTTTTGATGAAGGCAAGGCATTTAAACTCCTATTGTCCATGCTCGGCAATATTTATTTTTCTAATACCGTTAACCTAATATTGTTGTTGCTTATTTAAGTTTTACGTTAATTTTTCTAGCATTTTTATTATATTAAAAACAGTTATTGTTTTGCATCATTTCCATTTACAACCATCATCGTTATCATGGCTTAAGTAAACAAAGGTTGAAAATGCACTTTTTTCAACATTTGCTTTTCAACAACAAATTTTCTATTTTATAGAAGGTGACGACAGCTTTAACTTAGCTTTTCAGAAAGTATTTTCCATTTCCTCTTTCTCAATCTCTCTCTCTCTCTCTCTCTCTCTCTCTTTCCTATTTTGTTCATTTGGTGTATGTGTTACCATGCTGATTATGCACCCTGTTGTTATTATAAAAGCGCTTTTGGCATAAATTAAATAAAATTACCGCAAAAAAAAAACAACACAGGCTATGTATGTAAGTGTGCAAGTACGATATGTAAAATGTATTTAAAATTAAATAAAGAAGAAGAAGAACTAAGTAAACTAAAATGACTGGATAATAAAAACACCTTTACAGAGTAGAAGCTTATTCAACACAACACAACAACAACAACAAGTTACAGCATCCAGTTTATAGAAACAAACAACTGGCACTCTCAGCTTACGAAATACAAGTAAAGCTGCCACTGCCACAACTACCTGTACTTAGGCAAGTAATACACTCTTGTTGTTGTAAGGATGCGGTTGCATTAAATATTTGAGAAATTTCGTTTTTTTTCTCTCCCTTTTACAAGGACCTTTTGAAATTCTCACGTAATGTGAAATTCTGTCTGTTTTTCTATTTCAGGAAAGAGAAAAACAACGAGACGAAAATTAAAAAGGGAAATTAATTTAAAAATAAATTTCAAAAAAAAGGTTTTCTGAACTTTAAAGCTAGAAGCGTTGGAAAATTTGATCAGACCTGTGCAACACCGTAATCTGACCACAGCCGGAAATATCGCTTGTTTGGGAAATTATGGCGGATAATCTCATCTCATCTTCGAAAATGCTAGCTTTTGGACTGACAGGTATGTTATTTAAATGAAGTTCTACCGCGAGACATACAACACAACCGATTGGCGTGAGAGGTTTATCGTTTCGGAGGCTTTAATTTTGTTTTGTGATGTCATAGAGCGCATCTACGTAGACAATCCTCTAACATCGGATAATATGGAAACCAAAACTTTCCAATTCATTGCCGAGATACTAAAAAATGTTCAAAAAAGTGTTCGAATCATCATTCAATCATCATAATTCAAGTCATCGGCAACAAAATGCCTGTCATCGAAAAAAAAAATGCAAGTCGTCATCCAAAAATATGCAAGTCATAGAAATAGAAATGTATGCAAGAACATCGACCAAAAATAAGAAGTCATTGATCAAAAACATGCAAGTCATCGACCTAAAAACACAAATCATCATCCAAAAAAAATGCAAGTCATCTGCTAAACTAATGCATGTCATTATCCAAAAAAATGCTAGTCATAGATCCACAAACAACCAAAAACATGCAAGTCATAGACCTGAAAACGCAAGTCTTTAATCAAAAATATGCAAATCATCATCATAGTCATCGACCAAAAACTGCAAGTCATTGATTAAAAACATGCAAGTCATCGACCTTAAAAACACAAATCATCATTCAAAAGAATGCAAGTCGTTATCCAAAACAAATGCAAGTCATCGATCCAAAAGATGCAAGTCATCTACCAAAGAAATGCAGCTTGCAAAAAATACGACATTTTGTTAGCTCTATTTATATAAATATGAACTCAATGAGAATTATTAAAATTTTTAAGTTCAATTTAATTTTTTATCCCAATTTGACCGATTATAGAGCCTATATCTCTATCTCAAGTAAAGCTCGACCATAAGGAATACTGTTTTGGAATCCTTGATACCATAGCTATCCAGCTCGCTAGGTCCACTGCTTCCACAGGTCCATTTTTTATACGATTTAGCGCCCAAAAGGTAACATAAAAACAGACTTGAACGAATTGTGGCAGCTTTCGATGAGGAATGTGTACATATTGAAAGGGCTTTATGCTTATCTTTAAAGGAACGCTGGGATTAAGTGGAAAAAGTGTCGAAAACTTTTCATTATGCTGTCAAGGGGCTTTATTATAATTTTTTTTTGTTTACAAGTAAATAAAAAAAGTATCTGCAAGGGTTATGAAAATGAAATTAAAAAAAAACTTGATAAAGTCGAAGTAGCAACATGTTGCAATGAAATAAAAAAAAGAATTTTTAAGTAATAAGTTCGGTCATGCCATACGATACGATTCTATAGTTTATGAATGATATGAAGGGGGAAAAAAAAGAAACGAAAACTATTTCCTTCATAAACTATTTAAAAATAATTTTCTTTTATTTTTTCTTTTCTTTTCTATTCTTTTAATAGAAAATGGAAAACTAAAGGAATAAATAAATCGCATTGAAAATGGACTTCTCATGTTTCATGTTTTTCTACGCAAACAACCAAACCAAACCAAACCAATCCAACTAAACATCCTTTAGCAATACAACATAGTCTAGCCAAAAAGAAAAGGACTCTCATATTTAAGTATGATACTTTTGTGTTTCTATTACTCCTTTTGATCAAAAGAAGAAAAAATAAGGAGAAGAAATGTGAATGAAATTCGTTTTTAAACAAACAATAGCGTGAGTTGTTGCTGAAAAAAAAAATATGAAAACTACACACTGTGTTACTACAACTTGATCAGAACAGAGACTCTATGCGTATTTGGTTATTTTTATTCGTTTCGTCTTTTTTTTTTTTTTTTCTTTAGCATTTTATATTTAAGTATACCCTACAATCTGCATTGTCATTAACACATTAGAGAACTTTTATTCGCTAGGAAAGGCTTGAAATGAAACCGGCACACAAACCAAATTGTATGCTTAAGGCAGATGCAAGGTCTGAATAATCAACCAATCAAGAGGAGTCGGTACCGAGTTGAAGGATTTTATAATGGACAAGCGGAGTAAAGCACTCGACAAAAGCATTTTTGCGTATCCCCATATCCAATTCATCAAATTGTGGTCTGTCGAGGACGTCGTTCGCATCAATTTGAGCGAAATCCTATATAAACCAGCTCTCAAAGTAACCCAGGAGAAGTAGGGCTTGACGATTATTCAGTATTTGTTCAGCTGTCTCTTTCTCTTTCCCACCTCTTTCCGCCATAGATACTGTTGTTCTACTGGTGGGCGTGGTCACTATTTGCTCAGAGTACGGACAAACTAGCCACTAACCTGTTTAGGTCCTTTCTATTGTGGATTATGAGCAATATAGGACGTTAGGTTTCAGGACATTAGGTCATGTCTGCCATGTTTTTCGGAATTTGATTTGTTTACTATTGCAATGGGGTCAAGACACCAAGACCCTGTAAGACCCAGATTCCTTACGAGCCAATTCATCTGAAAGTTACGCTGTCCAGAATTCCAAGCAGTAGTGAGAGATCTAAAGCAGGATTTCAAAATAGGAGAGACTTTAGCGGTTATTGAAATTACTCTCCACAGATGAAACATCAGGTTGAATGCCACAATTTATCTGCAATCCATCCGTGTAAGCTTAGATGTCGAACTCATGTAGACATATCGTTGATTCTAATCCGTTCAGGAAAGATAGGATATTGAGTGCAATTGTCGAAGGAGCTATGATATTTCGATTGGGAATAAAGCAGGAATTGTAACATTAATTAGGCCTCCATAGAGCTGAAAGACGTAGGTAAACACATCGATTGGAAATAGGATTCCGTTGAGAATCTTAGGTATGCATTGCCAAAGTGGTATCAAAACTGGCTGAGCTAGACAGTAAACCTATGATCCTTAACTTTACCAGTCTCACATATGAACATATGGGGTCTAAAACCTCTTCGCCTATCAAACATTCTTTAATACAAATGCAGTAAGCTAGCTTGGATATCTCAACTCAATATTCACTATGAAGTGGTATAGTGGGTAAACCGTTCGTTTACTTTATTGCTTGCCTTACTTGCTCTTTCCCTTATCCGTTTTCGCAGATTTTTTTTAATAATTTTTCTTTGCACTTCTAGTTAATTTCACAACTGTATGTGTGTGTGTGTGTTTGTACATGAGCGTGTGAGTGTGTGTTGTATACCCTTTCCGCTTTTGTTCGACAAACTGGACAAGTGCCACTGGCATTACTTGAAAATGTAATTTATGTTCTGATGTTCTGTTTGCCACGTTTTCTCTTTCGTTTTCGCTAAAGAAAAGAACACACACAACACAACAATAACAAAAGGAACTCCTTAGAGCTACAAAAAAAAAAAACAATAAAAAAGTATCCTTTCTGTAACGGTTTGTTTTCATACTTAAATCAGAAAGAATTTTTGGTTACTTTTCGTGCAGTTTGTCTTGGCGTTTATTTAGTCTTTTCATTCTCTCCTTATCTACCCTGTAATCAATTATGCCGGATAAAACTGGCAAAAGTGGAAGAAGTCCTTTTAAATAATTGCAGAGGCAAGCAAGGCGAGGGGCCATTTTTTTTTTGTGTTTTTGTTGTTTATTTTTGAAGCTTAAGGATCTTTTAAAAGTAAATCATGCTCAAATTTAATCATTTTATACGAAATTAAGGAAAAAAAAAAACGAGAATATTAAAGGAAATATTAGGAATCTCATGGAAGCGGTCAATACAGAGAGTTGGATTGCTTTAAAGGCAGTACACAGCTCCTGCATAAGTTATTATCCGAAATGGCGAGTTTTTCGGTTTGCCTGCCAAAAGAACATTGGTCCGCAAGAGTCGCTATTGTGCAGTGGATGGTCATGTGATTTAAGGAGGAAGGTAAATCGGTGGTTCTCTTCGTATCCATACTTGCCGGGTTTTTCGCCTTACCTATCAAAACGACAAGGGCCCGTCAGAATTGCTAATGGGTGGCAGATGGCCATGCTATTTAATTGGGGAAGTGAATCGGTCCATAAGTGTTGAACAGAGTCTACTGCACGTAACCTGCTGCCAAAGAACTTGGGCTTCCTTACAGGCTGCTATTAAGTAGTTTTCAAATGTCATGTTTAAGAACAATGGCAGATTATTCTAGGATATCTGGAGACTGTGTTGTGGTCATCAACACATCGGCTAGAATGTGTACCGAGCAGTGAACTCCTTATGTGTTCTGCACACAAAAGTACTTTACTAACACCTCCGGGAATTACTCGTTCCCTGGGTTGTTTCTAGTTAAATTATCTAGGCACTGGATAGTAGGGGATAATACTTCCATCCTGAGCCTTCTATCTAGCCATGTATTGAGTCTTGATGCAAGGATTACTACTTCATGAGAAACCGTTTTGGCAAACTAAAAAAAAACTGCATCAAACGGGCAGCAATTTTGAATCAGAATTTAACACAACTTTTTAATACAAGCGTTTAGTCAGGATTACGACCTAGCTTCTCACACCACTGATGTTTTGTGTGTTAATTATCGACAATAGTGGTGGGGCCTACAGTTTAAAGTCGACTACGATTTTTGAGAAGCTTTTCATGGCAATTAAATTTACTTTAAGAGTTTATGCCAGAAATCTGCTGAGAGGAAATCGCCGAAGAAATATTTTCGTTTTGTAGACGATGTTAGATCTGTGGTTTGAACCTAGGCCTCACGTCTAATAAGTCAATACACTACCTACTAGACAACGGAATATCGAAATATAATGCGCAAGAATTAGATTGTTTGGTAGAAATGGTTGCCTTGAGCCTTGTCTATAGCGATGTAGTGAGTCTTTATTCAATATTTTCTGCTTCATGAGGTACTCCTTAGACAAACTTTAAAACCTGCATTAAACAGACAGTAATTTTGTTGCAGAATTTAATAGCAAATCGTGATTTGCTTACGTTCTGAAAAAATTTGCGCTCCTAACGAAAGCGAAGCTATTAAAATAAGATTCTGTTTGGTGTTCTTGAATGAGATTTATGTCTTGTTTCTTGAAATTTCCATTTCCGACAAAATCAATCTCCAGCAATTATCGTTAAATAGGAGGAGGAGGCAGAGGAGACTTTCTGTCTTAATGATTTTAAATCACAATTTCATTGGTTGTTAAGCAAATTTTCAAGAAAATTGCTTTACCGCATCATCAACCAGCAAGTTAAACGTTTTACAATCTAAACAATTTTGTTATTGCACAGAAACAGTATTTAACAGCAGAATACTTGTTAAGAAAACTTTTCTTTCTCTCTCTCTCTCTCTCTCTCTCTCTCTTTTATAGACTTGTTTAATGGCAAGAAAAAAAATTATTAAAAAATAAGAAAAGAAAACATGAGTCAAGGAGAGGCAGTGAGATGATGCTGATGCTGATGATGATTTCTTTGGAAGAACATTTCAAATAGCAAAGCCAAAGCCAATGCCAAAGCCAGCCAGTCTTTTAATTTTGTTTAACCACCAATTTGTAACTGGCAATTCTCTTTCTGGTTTTATTTTAGCCAAAATAAGAATTTAAATAACAAATTTGTGTTGATTTGCTCAAACCATTCCATTCATGTTGTGCTTAATTTAACCCTCTACCATTCACTACCACCACCACTGCTGCTATTAGAAAACGGAAACCTACGAATACAGAGAAAGAGAGAGAAAGAGAAAGAGAGAGAGAGAGAGAGAGTTGAGATTAAGATAAGCTTCAGGTATTTCTTATAAAATTGCAAGAAATCCTTCTTCTTTGTATGCGAGAGTGAGTGTCTTTATAACAAGACACAAATGCAGTTGCCATCCTTGAGAGAAAGTCCTTAAAATGTAAAAGATACTCGTGGTGAGCCCTGCAGCATAAGAGGTGATAAGCAAAGATGCAGAACAATAACAACAAAGCATTCAAAAGAAAAACAAACAAACAAAAAAATTTAAAGAAATTGCAAGAAATTCTTAATTTTGTTGCAAGTTTAACTTGTTTCTTCCTTTTCTTTTGCAACCAACTGTCTACCCCTACTCTTTCCCTAACTCTTGTTTAACCCGCAACCGCATCAAAACAGTGACAGTTTGTACAACATTTCAGTTGCTTGTAAAACGTAAAGGAATAAACTTACCATAGTCATCGTTGTCATCATCATCATCATCATAATCATCATATTCGTTAACATTTTTGCAGATAAACGTTGTGAATGACTGACTGACTGTCTTAAAACAAAATCGAAATAAAAATCATAAAAAAAGAAAAACGAGACATTTAAGCCACAAAAAAACCTCCATTTTATCGCATAAATAAACAAACAAAAGGACTCAGCAACGTTTATATTGTTTTTTAAGAACTGCCATGAAAAATATCACACACTTGCCTTACTCAATAGCGCCGAATATATACATGGACCAGGAAGAAAAGTATTGATTCGAAAAGGACTTTCTTAAACACGCTTACATGATAAAAAGGGTAAAACTCGTAGAACAGCACAGAGGTAGAACACAAAGTCATACCCCTATACTGACAGATGCAATTTCAAATCCCAATAGACAACTGTTTTGATGATCTGGTGTGTACGGATGATCCCTACGGACAACCACACTAGAAGAAAGATTCCGAATATTGATCACGCTGCCAAAGGTTTCCTTTAAAATGCTTTTCTAAATTCAAATCTATTTTACCAGACCAACTAATAGAGAGAAATTGCAATGGTATTCACATGCCAAGGAGTGGTTTTCTGGTGGCCTATCAGAATCACCACTACTGTCTTTCTAATCGATCAAAAGTCTTTGCCATTAAGAAAGGAAACTTACAGGTTTACTCCCGAGCTCATATTATCCGACAACTATTCCTGGCCTTCGAATTCATTTGGCAGTAAAGTGGTAAACTATGCAACAAATACTCCTAATGCTGCTTATCTGAGTTCGAGGGCATCGTGATTTCTCAGTAAACAAGTGGACACACAAGTTAACTCGTGCTGGGTCTGACTCAGGCGAATATTTCTTGGTAGATACAATTCAAATTCAATTGAACGAGGTATTCTGGATTATTCTGGCAAGTGCAAATTGAGGTGAGACCTAGTCTAGAGAACCTGTAGACCGATTGTAAAATCAGTTGCTCTAGTTCACAGTAGAGGAGGTATTTCAAGACTCAGAAAAAGAACGGCCGGACAAGATAGCTTGTACTGGGTCTGGCTCAGGCGAATTTTTCTCGTTCTCAGTGTGAAGTCAGCTTTAGCATCAACAGAACAAGGTATTCTAGAGTATGACATGGCAAGTACAAATTGCAAATTCCATACGTTAATAGGGAGGAAATATATCAAGACTGGCGGCTGTACTTATTATCAACTGACCGATTGCAGATTATGCAATCTCTTCGTATCGGTGTTTAGTTTAGCATTAGCGCTGTCGTCACTACAGCGATGGAGAGGTAATGCTACGGACAGTTAATCATACTTTTTGCGGCTGTCCTCTGCTTAAAACCAGCATCGTAGTATGTTGGGTCGGTTGATTCTACTCGACTCCTCTGTGATATGAAGTATTGTTCCAAATGATGTGCTTAGGTATCGGGATCTAACGAAATGGATTACAGTTTTGAACGTATCGAATGACGTAGTAAACACTGTAAACATTCTCAGTATTTTCTATTAACAGAGGTCTGTACAAAGCATAACAAATTTCATATTGAGAGTAAAGATGGGACGTAGTCTATTTAACATTTTTCTTCGGGTGTAATATTAATAGACTTTCATTATGAAGAAAAAAAGGGATGACAACACTAAATATGTCTTCTTACTTAAGAAACTTTAGGACAAGAGTTACCAATAGTTTGTATGACATTCGCCCTCGCCCTCTCACTCTCACTCTCACTCTCTCTCTCTCTCTCTCTCTCTCTATCTCTTTGAAAGCTATCATTGGTAAAGTGCAAATATGAATATTTTGTTTTGAAAAACTATGCAACTATCGCTGCATTTTGTAGTAACACAACAGCAAGCAACAGCAACCAACAACGATAATAGAAATAATGACTTTAACACAGCACCACCAGCAGCAACACTAATATCGAAAGAGAAGACAAGTGTAACACACAGTAAAGCTAAAGACATTTTCAAAAGCCTTAATAGCTGCTACTGCAAAAGAATTTAATGGTGTAAGTGGTGTCAGTAGCTCAGCAGGACTTGTTGGCTTGTCATTCACTGCCAACAACTCTTAAACTGTTGCAAATGTACTTTTGCTTGCTTGTACATGCAACACAAGCAAATAAAACAATTGCTACAGAAAAGTTTTTGTCAAGTTCTAAGGGTTCGGAAATTTTCTCAGAAAAAACAAAAAAAAAAACAACAAAAACAACAACAACACAACAACTCAGTATGACTACGAATTGCAAAAAAAAGTCAATAATAAACATGAGCCTCTGTATGTGTATCATGAACATGATGATGATGTTGCTGTTGGCGTTGCTGTTGCTGTTACTGTGTTTTAACTCCAAAGATTCCTTTAAGAGAAGAAGGACATCCTTTTTTAATATCTTAAAAAGTGAAAAACAAAAACAACAATTTTATTACCAAGGCTTTCATAATTTTCCTATAAATTTTCCAGAGTTTTTTTTTTGTTTTCTTTGCCTTTTTTCCAAGGATTTTATCTTAATTTTGTTTTTTCTCTTCCGTTTGGTTTTCTTTCTTTAATGTGGCCATTATTTAAGTCTCAGAAAATTTCCATATGTGAACATAAAACGTTTCTATGAAAAATTTTATGGCATTTTACGGCTCATTTAAATGTCTCTTAATATTTACCGAATGTCCGTCTTACTACTGCTGATAGGTAGGATAGAAAATGGTTTGTATGTATGTTGTGTGTGTGTGTTAGGTTGTTTTAAATACCAGCAACACATGTCCTTAATTGCTTGTAACACAAGTCTCTAGAAGAAGTTCTCTTTACACACTCTTAATCGAATGTATAAACGGTACTGCAAGCGATTGAATGTTTGGTGTTGTTGACATTGCCCGAAAACTTTCTTTACAAACAATTTTCCAATAATTTTATAGTCGAACGATTTTTATGGATTTTCCTGAAGTCTTTTGCCGAAATGATAGTTTTTAGGTTTTTTCTTTTTTTTTTTCTTTTTTTTTTGTGATAAATGCGAGAGGTGGGTGATAAGTATAGGATTTTGAATGTTTTTAAAGAAGATTTTCAATGAAGGTGAAAAAATAATCTGGAGATCAGCAAGAGCAAATTTTGAACAAGAAATTTTTAAGCTAATCATGCACAAAGATTATCCAGAGTAGCCAAATGAATTATTTGTAACCTTCTCACACCAGCCTTGCATTTCTAGAAGCAGCACAAGAAACCCACCCACACATAACGACTTCATATGCACTGAAAGCTATTCAGTCAGTCAACTCGAACTCAACTAGTCAATGTGTCGCATTAAATGGCCTGCAAAACAGTAAACGATGATATTCTTTTCCATTAAAGAATATTAAAAGTTGTTTAACCTTGCCATCTCTTTCACACACACTCTCTATAACTCCCTCGCTGCCCTACTCTCTTTATCTATCATTTAATTTTTCATATTCTTTTCACTTCCTTTTATGGCTGCTGCTTGAAACACAATAATCGTGTAAGCGTGCAGGACATCCACATGAGAATAAAACGAAAAGAAAAGAAAAAAGATACAAAACGAGTCCTGTCTACCATCTTAAGGAGATGTTTTCTTATTTAACGGATACATTTCTGTTTCTGTTCTGTTCTGCTTTTGTTGTCAATTTAATTTGGTTTCTACTCCTTTTCGTCTTTAATTCTTGTGTTTGCCATTGTCATATGGGTGGAGATGTTATTGTGGGAAGAGCCAGGACGAGCACATTATGGATATTATGAGACATTATAAGGCATATGCATGCATATCGTATTCATTATTTGTCTTCAATGAATATTTTTATGACACATAATATCTGCTGCGATAAACATGCTCGTTATACTTATTCCAGTTGTTTTTTCTGTAATTTTTTCTTCCTTCTTTTTCTTGTTTCTGACTTTTTGTGATAATTTCTTTGAATCTGTTTAAAGGTCATTAAAGGAGTTGTAAAATTTAATTCCGTTACTGGTATTTGAATATTAAATTCCATTCGGCGAATAATTTTCCATTCAAAAGAGAAATAAAGGCTGAGATTAAAATTGGCAGCGCATTGGAAATATTCAAAGTTTGAAGTAATCGTCATACTCATACTTAACTCCACGCATAATGTTGTTGATTTCGACTCTTCATGACTCAACATTTGCAAGAATCACAAAATAGTTATGATTCGGGTACGAACCCTACAATACTCTCTAGAAGCATGTTTGTTGGTTCTGTTTGCTGCTCTGTGTTTTTTGCTTGTGTGTCTTTTTTCTTTTGTTGTAAGTGGAACAATAACTAAGACTGTAAATTTTGCTGAATGATTCGAATAAATCGAATCATTTATGAGTATTAGAAGAATGTTTCCAAATTTATGAATCTAAATGAGTAGGCGTATGCATCAAACATATTTCGAATATTATGAGTTCGTTGTCAATATTGTACTCATACTCATTGCAACCTATTCTTATAAATCAAAGTTGTGGTGAGTACGATTGAATCAGAATAGTTAAATTTCAATATTAAATGACTCACTCATACTCAAAATTTCATGAGCACTTATAAGTAGTGAAAATACGATTCTTTGCTGATCTCTGGTTGTGAGCATTTAACAGATCTTCTAATTGCAGTACTTTAGGAGATAAATTTAGCATTAAATTCTCTATCATTATCTCCAACTGTATTTCTGAGTTTTGTTAATAATCTTATCTTTTTAGCTTCCCCTCTTTTGCTGACGGCAGTAGTCTTTGCCATTCATATTCTTTTGAAGGTAAACTAAGCTGTTTAGAGATTGAGGTTTAATGTGAATAACGACGCAGACTCCTTTCGTGATCGATTGACCAGTAGATTGCACAATACATAGCAGACAACGTTCGTTCTCTAGCCACAGTAGACGATTTGTGAAACTGTCTGCCTGAAGGAATTTTTTGTATGTCACTAATACAGCGATTACCATTTCATAACAGAATTGTGCAGAGAGAATTCATGCACATTGCTTATACTCTTTCATTTAGTGGTCGAACAGACTGTGGCGAATGCACATGTTAGCGGATGCTATGACATTTTTTTCAGGTTTACACTCGAAAAATATTTTCAATATAAAATATTTTAAAAATGCTTTTATTAAAATGCAATGCCTTGTATGTTCTTAAAGGACATTTTAAGACATTTAAATGATAAGGAATGGGATTAGATTTTTTGTAGGCATAAAATATTTTTTTTTTTTTTGGAAAAATTAAAAGGAAATTTATGAACCAAAAGTAGCTCCTACCTAATGTTCAAAAACATTCCCTAGTTTTTAAGTCAAAGATATATAACTTTATGCATGTTGATGAATTGAAAATAAAAAATAGCGTATTTTACTAACATTTTGCTGTGACAGTACATAAATAAATTATCTCAATTTGTTTTCACTCTCTAACTCACTAATACACAACCAAAAAATGTTAGGTAACCCCTGTACTAATACCATAAACTGACTCAAATTTAATTCTGATAAATCCTACTGCTTCTTTTCTTACTCAAAAACCATTTTCAGAGTTCCAAGAGAAAAAAATTAAAAATTAAAACCTATCATCATCTCCCAAAACCATAACGAATCGAATGTCTTCATACAAATATTAGAGTAGAATGTTATGCAGAAATCCAATCAGATGTCCACAGCAACCTTCACCAAAAGTTTTCTGTGGTCTCCTTACAATTTCATTTTTTTTAATTTTCTACATCACCTTTCCATTTGTCCTCCTATTAAATTTCCCTAGGATTCCTAGAAATCTTTTTTTTTATTAAAAACAATCTTTGATCTTCGCAAAAAAAAAAACTTTTAATCACTGGAAAATTCCATTTTAAAGTTAAAAATTTTTTGGCTTTATTTTTTATTTAAAATTCCCTCAAAACGTTAATTCCTATCTCAAGTTACTCGAAAGCCATTTGGGGATATGATTGTCATATCATACCAGCGAATTAGAGCCATCAAGTGAAAAGTGGAAAATTTTCCACCATTTGTTCTAAAAAACTTTTATTTCATATTTTCCTATGCCATTGCTGTGCTTCGTGCTTTTTGCTTCTACTACGTTCGTTGTCTTTTGGGCAAAAAACAAACTAATTAACGGCAAACACAAAAAAAAAAGGAGAAAACCAAAAGGAAAACGAAACTTAGGCAGACAGCATAAAAGAAAATTTGCAGATAATAAGCCAAATTAAGTCTCAGAAGTTTCGCTACATAATTACACACACACACAAATAAAAAAAAAACCAATTTGGCCGTAAGAGAGAAAGTTATTAAAAAATATTTTAAATTTAAAAGAAAAAACAAAGAAATCTTTAGTTGCCTTTTAATGTTCATTAAACGCGTAGTGCAGGTAAGAACAAACCAGACAAAATTTCATAAGAAAAGTGAAAAACTTTTCATTTTTAAGCTTAAAACATGCATTGTGTGTTACATTAAATTGGCTGCATGAAGGAATATATTTTAATGGCTTTATCTCTTAAGGACATACCATATAGTACATATGATATCTTCTATACACACACACACACACACATACGCACACAGAGCCATACTCACATGTACTATGACTGTAATACAATATTTGAATAACAATGCCCTTAAGCATGAATTTTAATCATAAAGATACCCTGGCGATAATTGTCTCTGTGTTCGCTGAGCGTGTATAACACACAAACACACACACACACACACACACACACATCCCACACATTAACGTTTGTGTTCTCCTTAATCTCAGGATTTTCCTTAAAATCACAAATAAATTGAACGTAGAGCCCTCGAAACGCGTTTTTTTTTTTGATTTTGTCTCTCGCTAGATTTCATTTAGCGATACTCAGTCGTATTTACGCTACTGTTCAAAAGCGTAAAGATTTAAAATCCACGTTATCAGTTAAATGTAAGACGTGTCATCATTGAGTTTTTATTAGACAAAAAAGGAAAATTCAATACCAAAAATAATTCTGCTGATTACTTACCTTCTTTGAGACAGTTTAGCAGCAGATAGCAGCACAACAGACAACACGACACATTGACACAGACTGACTGAGCTAAGCTAAGCTGAGCTGAGTTTGGGATTCCCGCTGTAAAGATAAAAAAAAAATTGTAATAAATTTATTTAAATTAAACGACAACAACAACAACAACAACAAAAGAAAGAAAAAATAAATTAAATGATATTGTTTTTAATGTTCTTAAGCGAATGCCATAAACATAACCCAGCGAATATTTTTGAAATCAAATTCGAAATGCTAAAGCATTTCTCTAGCCTAGAGTAAGTTTGCTTGTTTCATATGTGTATGGTTCCCTATGGAGCGCATCCCTACAAACAGCATTGTGTATTCATCGCATAGTTTTAAGAGGAATGCTGCCGTTTACCTATATTTTATGACGATTAGAAACTTAACTGTTAGTCTTAAAGTCGCCATAGTCTAGTAGATAGTGTGTTGGCTTATTAGACGTAAGACCACGGTTCAAACCCCAGGTCAGACTTCAAAACGAAAATTAAAAAAAAATATTTCTCCGGCGTAAAAAATTAGTCGTTCGGAGTCCACTTTAAATTGCAGATCCCCACCACTCATGTATGAAATTAAAACACACAACATAACTGATATGAGAAGCTAGGTTATAATCCTAACTTAAGGCTTGTAATGACCAAACATACATGTATGAATGTATCAATGGTCCTCACGTGCAGGATCTGTAGACAAACCAAGCCAAAAGCCGGTTAAGAGGAAGAGATCTTAGAAAGTCAGCAAGCTGTCCCGAGTATCAGTTCTAGTTCCTCGATTCCACTTCAACTAAATCATTATTTGCTACACACAATTGATTTTCCTCTGACCTTCCACTGATGCAGAGGGCAATGCTAGTAGCAGAAAGAATTAAATCTTAGTCCAACCAGGAATATGGTCATGCTGCAATACTACGAAGGGTCCAGTCGGCTGTATTGTTTCTTATAATTTTTTCGATCTCTCGATTTTAGGATTCCAACTAGATTTTTTTGGTCTAAAGATCCAGAGGTTTCTGTTGAAATACTTGCTCAGTCAGATACATCTAAAGCTAAAGGCACATGCAATTTGCAATCATCGTTTAAGCTTTTGACAACAAATTAAATTCCATTTGCGTTCTCAGCCTAGAATTTAATACAAACGTTTCTCTACTAAATTGTTTGGTGGGTTATTTAACAAACATTATAAGTGCGTATCAATTGTCAAACATTTATTGTGTTTGTGTTTGTGTTTGTGTTTGTGTTTGTGTTTGTATACAAACACATGTGCAAAACAACTTTAGGCAGTTTAAATACGGCTGCTTCCGTTTCCTCCATAAAAATGTTTAACAACACAATACGGATGAATACACGAATACGAATACACATGTGAGATCATGTATATTTTGCTGCATACACACACAAACAAATATTTTAACAGTAAGTCTATTATCAATATTACTAATGGAAAAAGGATAAAGATAAAGCATCAAAGTCCTAGTATATGTATGTGTGTGCACATTAAATACAATTTAACATGCTCACGTACACATAAACGCAATTGTGTAAATACATTATATGAATATGTATGTATACTGACACGAATGTGACACATCATATGCTACTTCTTGTTTCATAACATACATAGAAACAAATGTACAAACCAGACACTGCTGACATTATGCTGAGCGAATACGTTCGTTTTGGAAATTCAAAAATTACTAACGTTTGCGATAGCAATAGCGATGCCAATAGCTGTGTATGTGAACCTGAATTTAATTTAACGTAATGGTTACACCATCATCCTTCATTACTTTCAGACCCAGTTGTGTTGTTCAACTTCTCAAAATGCCTAGTATCGCTGGAGATTTAAACTATCGTTTCGTTTATATCACCAACAGCAACAACTTAAGTTTTTTTTTTCTTTCCGAGTCATGTTCGCTGTAGCCTTCTTCCATTTAGTTTAGCAGTGGCAGTAGATTTTTCAATATTTTTTTTTGTTAAACAGCACCAGGTGGTGCTTTCATGATTTTTCATCTCTATTTTTTTGTTGTTGTTATTGTTATTTCTCCTAAATAAAAATCCTTGAGGCATTGCCAAGCCATGTGCGACAGTGTATTTAAAAAAAAAAAAAATGGAGCAACTTCAAAAGGAAAGAAATTGTGTCACACGTGAACAATTCAAACGATGCGTTTAAAAAACTGTCCGAAACAAGCAGATACTTTTGGTAGCAGCATCAGTTTATTTCGTTGGATTCCTTTTTTTCCTTCATTTCCCTCTTTCCCAGCCATAAGTATGTCACAGTTTATGTTTAAGGAGTCAATATAAGTATTGGGTAACGAAAACTAGAATGAGATTTTTTTTCTTTTTAAAGCAACTATGATTGAATCAATAGCACTTAAGATATGTTAATAAAAACAGGATTAATGTAATGTTTGGCAGGCTAGAAAAGGTCCTTCAGATTATAGCGAGTTTTTCATTCATACTTGAATACTGCTTTGAATTTTGATCGAAATGAGAACTATTTTCCTTAACACCACTGTAAACGTATTATAGTCTCTTAAACAACTGGCTTCTGTTTTCTTTCTAAAATAATAACATGAGAGCATAAACTCTAGAATAATATTTGAAAGCAACCAAAAAGAAAGAAAGAAATTTCTTTCAAAAAATATGCTTAAAGGACGTGATCATAATATTTTAAAACGAACAAAGCAGAGAGAGAATTTAATTCATGTTAAAGTGTCAATACATAGACAATCGGTTTTATATTTCAAAATTTAATTAAATTTCTACTTTGAAAAGAAACATATTTAATCGATATGCATACACGTACATACATACATATGCCTTTAGCAAATATTGTAATTCTTATCATTGCTTATTGTATTCATAATCTTAATTAATTAAGATTATAATGGCATATGAACAAAAAAAAATATCATATTAAAATAATATTTGAAAGATTAAAGTTGTCTGTATTATGTTTGTTATTGTTATTGTTATTATTGTTTTTATGTTCGTAAATTAAAATGTATGAAGAAAGAAGTTTTCATAAATTATTAAACATTGCCGTTATACATTAAACATTTAAACAAACACATTTAAACATAACAGACTAGTGGTCTGGTTTAAAATGGAAAGAAAGTGTAAAGTAAAGCATACATTTAGGCATTATGAAACATTTTCTGTGTATATAAACATGTTGCGCTTATTTAATCAACAATTATTATTCTGTCAACAAAACAAATGTTGCAATTGTTGCACAACATGAGAAGGAGAAAAACTTCTGTCGCAGTGCAAAAACTATTTCAAGTACACTTCAATGTTATTGACCTACATACATACATAATTGGCCATTACAACCCTTTAGTCAGGATTACGGCCTAGCTTCTCACACCACTTATGTTGTGTGAGTTAATTTTATACATGAGTGGCGGGACCTACAGTTTAAAGTCGACTCTGAGCGACAGATTTTTGAGAAACTTTTCATGGCAATTTTATTTGCTCTTAGAGTTTTTGCCAAACAGCTGCTGAGAGGTAGTCGCCGAAGAAATTTTTTTTTTCTTATTTCGTTTTTGATGTCTGACCTGGGATTCGAACTCTGGCCTTTCGTCTAATAAGCTAACATACTACCTACTAGACTACGGCGACTTCAATGTTATTGACCTGCTTTTAGAAAATAAGATGCCATTTGACTTTTCGACAATTAAAAGAAAGGCACTTAAATTTGTATTATTTTTCATTTAATAATGTCGAGACTCCCAAATTCTGCAGAAATTCCAAATACAAACCCTCATTTAGAAATTAAGAACATATGAGATGAGAGCTGGCGAAAATAGAATTGCAAATTAAATTTTGCAAGTTGATGCCGCTTTGGCAGTAGAAATTTTACAGAAGCCTCTTTACAGTCTAAAATAAAACAGAGATGTTACGCTGTCTTCCACTTGGAAGGCGCTTAGCAGTAAGAAAAATTAATAAAACAAAGCAACAGAGTCCTAAGAGACTGTATTAACAGGGAAGCAAGTATTCGCCAAAATTGAAAATCACCAGAAAAATGTAAAGAAAGATTTCAAGCCAAGCAGATGGGGTACGAACAACAACAACAAACAGTGAAATAGTTAAACGACTTAGTTTTAAAATATTCTACGTAGTACTTTAGGCTCTCATCAATAATTGTCTATGAACATAAATCTCTACAAATAACGAAGAATTCAGACTGAACATACAAGCACAATTGATCATTACAATTCCTCAGTCAGGATCAGGATCAGGATCAGGTCACAACGACCAATTATGTTGTGTGCGTTTATTTTATAAATGAGTGACGCCACCTACAGTTTCAAGTTGACTACGAATGATAGATTTTTGAGAAACTTTTCATGGCAATTTTTTATTTCACTTTCCAGAAATCTGCTGAGAAGAAATCGCTGGCGAAATACTTTTTTTTTATATTTTCGTTCAGAAGCCAACACACTATCTACTAGACTACGATAACTACAATTTAAACTGAAGTAAACGTAAAAAAACAAGAAGAACGGGCTGGATTAGACTCATCAAGGCTTAGAAATCATGTTCGACAAAAGTACACCAAGTGGCGAAATCAGACTCAAAGGAGGGAGGGGTGATGATTTAATCCCATAATTATAGGTTTTCAACCAAAAAGGAATCTTATTCGCATTAAAATCGATTCCGTTTGCGTATTTTGTCCGCTATAATTGATATTAAATTTCAGCATGAGCAGTGCATCAAATCATAGACAATAACTGCCGCCAAGAAATCTTTTTTCCAAAAAATTTTGTTTTTCTGAATCGTAAATAAATGAAAATATTTTTAAACTAAAAATTTTTCAAGACTACCACAGTATCTTTATTCAGTGTTTCTACGCTTTCATTTTTACCCCTTTTCCTGCTCTTCGTTTCTTATAATATGCGCAGTATTACTCTTCTGCACCATAATTTTTCATAATTTCAATCGTTCTGCGAACCAGTTGAGTTTTGATTTCTGAAAAAAATGAACAAAAATTTTTCAATGTCTTGCCATTGTCTACAGTTTTTCAGTCGTTATTATTTAAAATTTTGTTAAAAACAATATTTGTTTGTGTTTAAGGGTAAAGCACGGAAATTTCTTTACATTCTCTCCCACTCCCTGATTTTGATTTTTTTTTGTACACTGCAGAACGAATGATAAGAACCGTAATTTATGCGTGAACATGAATTTGCCTGTTCAACTCCTACTCTTTTCATAGACAAAACAAATACTGACTGTCTACTGCAATCGGGAAAAATATCAAAAGGAAAAACACACACACATCCACACACACATACATACAACGCAAATAAATTTATTGTTGTAACAACAATTGGTAACAAAATATATAAACAATGTTCTCTCTCTCTCTCTCTCTATCACTCTCAATCTCGGACTTTGTTACAAATAAAAGAGCAACACATCACATCAACAACAGTGTTCCTGGTATTGTAACTGCATTGCTCTGTGTTTACATTTTTAATTTTTTGAGTTTGTATTTGTTGTAAAAAGTTAAAAAACGGCAAAGAGAGTATGAGAGAGAGAAACCCCTGTTTTTTTTTGTTGCTCTTACATGGAATAAATTGCGGTGAAATTGTTGTGTTTAACAAGAAGTCAATGTTATTGGAAAAATGAAAAACAAAAAAACAAAAACAAAAACAAAAACAAAAACAATCGCCAAATTAACCCAGAGAGTAAGAGAAAAGGCATGGAGTTTAAATGTAACGTTATGAAGAAGTAGATCATGTGCTGAGCAGAAGGGATCTCATCATGGTTGTACAATACTATAGCAGGGATGGGAGTTATGTATTTATAATGAATTTTTAAGTAATTGATAAGTAAAGTAGCAAAGCAGAAGAAAAGAAACGTTCCTTGGCAACATTCCTAGCAACCATGATAAATATCAATATGGGAGTATAAATGCTAATGGTTATAACGCTTACAACTTAATTGTCATTGAAAGTGATTTTAATTTAGGCACTGAGGCATACGTTGTTGAACTTAGGACACAATGTTGCTTCACAAACGAAGGCTGTAGTTAAGGTTCAGACGATCAGCCTGTGATTCCATAGCTAATGAATTCATCTTAAGTAGATCCTTGTTTTTATGATGAATATGATATGGGATATAATGTTTGATTCAAAAACATATCGCTTTTCGGAACTTCCATTTGAGATTACATCACCGCCTGCTCCACTCACACTACTGATCTCTATTTCCATACTTCTTTCGAAGATATTCTTTCATTATCATTATGCTCGGGTAAAGGTGATAAATTACTATGCCTGCACGATCTATGGTACTTCCCTTAATATTTATAGGATATCCTTATAACGCCTCTACCAATCATATTATCTTGACGAATTGCAGATAAGCTTTGATAGTCCCTTGTTAAGCAACCAGAAGTTTATTTTTAAGATGCACCAACTTCACATAGATTTCCAACGTGAGTTTTAACTTCTCATCCTACACCCAGTGAAAATTTTTACCATATTCGTGGAGGCCAAGATCATTACCCCACAATATCTTCTGTGCACATAAGGATGAGTGTAATCTCTTTAACTATACGTACTCTTACAACATGTAACACAAGAGTACGAGTCTTCAAATATAAAAAAAAACTTTAGGACAGCACGGAAAGTTCTTATTGCTAAAATTTTCGTCTGTAGCTGCAATTCTGGCAAAAAAAAAACTTGATTTTACTGATCATTATCAGCTTTTTCCCCATAATATCACTCCATGCGATAACAATAAAACTCTGGATTTTCAGAAAATTCAAAAAAAGAATGCAAAAAAATTTTTTTCTGTAATATTTAGAGATTTACACTATCCATCTCTGTATTTGATGAGCAAAATTGTATAGCAATGCCGGCTTTTTTTTTTTTTTTGCTGGCATAACCTTGCATTTCCGCATCCGCTATTGTGACGTTATTTTTGATGGAATTTTTTCTTTTTTTTCTCTTTGGTGTTCCCGTTATAGCGGAAACAAAGAAAAACAGTGGATTTTTTTTTGTTTCTTATCAGCACATATTCTATTTACATTTTTAACAATATTGTAAACAAGTGGGTGTAATTTTCGATGGGCGTTCGTAATACGAGGGTGGCTGATGCTGCCAATGATGCGCTATTTTTTTTTATAGATTCTTTTTGGTTTTGTTTTTTATTTTTGTTTTAAATATATTGACATGTCATTGTATTGTCTAGACTTTAAACTAAACGATAGATGGCTAGATAACCCGTTCTTTTTTCCCTATTCACACTTTTATATTTGAAACAATAGACAGCCCAGCAATAGGATGATAAAAATAATTCTGGGTTTTCTGCATTAATTTGTTGGGTTTTTTTTTCTTTGCCTTCTTTGCTTATAAATGGCGAGACGTCTACAGCTATAAACGTTAAGGCCATAGCCATTGTCGTCTCATAAGAGCTTGTCTCGTGGCATAAAACAAAGAATTCCAATCAAGATAAATTCCTAATGGTTGCGCATGGATATATAAAGTGAGCCTGTAACTATAGAATATATGAGTGTGAGTGTGAGTGCGTGTGTGTGTGCCTGTGTATAATGCAAATGCTATAAAAATTAACACAAGTTCAGAAATTTATGAAATGACGTACAGAATGATTGTCTGCTTAACACACACTAAGGACTCTCTCTCTTTATGTCTGTCCGTCCATCTTTAGCCCTTTTTTGTTTGTCTATCTCTGGTCAAATCATTGCTAGTGATACGTTACTGTTGCTTCCATTATGTGCTGTTGTGTTGCTGTTGTTGTTATTCAACACTTTCTGGAAATAATATATTGCGACTGGCATTTGGCAAATGCCAAAACGATTTTGATTCGAATGTTGGAAGCAATTTATAACGTGATGATGCATAAAATTAATGATAATTAATCCAAAAAGAGAATATTCATTTAAGCATGTGATACCAGAGCAGAAGAATTGATAATAAAACGTAAACATTGAATGGTTAAACGATTAAACGATGGCCATAAACTTTAAGCAAAAATTTTTGTAAAACGGCTTTAGAGAAGCGATAAGAATAATTTGTAAAGGATGAAGACAGTATTTCTTCGTATGTCCTGTAATAATAATTGCTGCCCCAATGGTCAGAAAAGTAATGACCCATGAGGCAATTGTCTGCACAGACAGAACGCATCTGAAAACAGTTCAATTGTTGTTGAATATGATACAGAGGCTGGCATGTGTTGATACAGTTTAGTTAAGTTGCTGATTTAGCTCTTTGTACATAATAAGGTTACCATCTGCTGGGTCTCTAATCATGCAGGAATTCTTGACAATGATCAACCAGACAAGATTGCGTGGAGGGTAGCTTTCATAACATTGCTAGAGAAAGAATCCTTTCATGGAGTAGGCAGCGGATGTTTGGCCAAATAGGATGTTCAATGATAAAGGGAGGCAAAGACTCTCCTTAAGTCAAATAGGTTTGAGGCAATTAAAATATTTGTAGAGAAATAATAAAAAAAAATCATGCATCAGAGTATCCAGTAATAACTTCCGGTTAATAACCGGTTTTAGGACAGGTTACTGTAGACTCAAGGTGTATTTATTCGGAACGAAATTAATGAAAATCGAATGAAAGCAACAGCTGCCTTAGTCTAGTAGGTAATGTGTTGACTTATTAGACGTGAGGCCATGGTTCAAAGCCTAGGTCAGATTTCTCCTACAAAACGAAATATTTGCCTCTCTGGCCAAAAGCATTGAGTGTAAAAAAAACTGCCATGAAGAAGTTTCCCCACAAATCTGTCATTTAGTGTCGACTTTAAACTTTAGGTGCCGCCACTCATGTCTGAAAATTAACCTACCCAACATGTGGGTGTGGTGTGGGAAACTAGGTTGTAATCCTGATTGAATCCACTTAAGTATGTATGTATGTATGTATGCATAGAAGCAACAAATTTGAATAGTGTGAGCAGTAATGCTTTCAATCTCTTGAAATTTACTTGAATCTTGCCACAGTTCCAATTAGAAAACGCTTGGAATTACTTTTGCATATAACAGGTCATGCATTATGAATGTGAATTAAAATTTCTGCTTATAATTGAAGCCGCAATTAAAAAACCTTTGACTTCAATCCAAGATTCTTAAAATCATTTTACAAAAGATTTCAAAAGAACTACGAAAACAACTACAAAACAAGTACAAAAGCGAAAAGAAATTAAATGAAAACGTATGACCAAAAAAAGAAGATTGTTTTCCAAGAAATATAAATTTAATTAAGTTGTAAAGAGAGTAGGTCGTATGATAAATTATAGGCAATAGAATGATCGCATTGAAAGGCACAATCACACTCATCTTACATGCCACCATCTCTGCTGTAAGTGTTCCACATAAGAATTACAACACACGGTGTTCATTGTTTTTAATGCTTTCGTTTTGGTGGCTTTTAAGCTGGTCTTAATTGCTCTACTTTTAATTATTTTTATGATTTCCTTCTTTACGTATTTCTATATTTCATTGTTTTTTCATTTTTTTTGGTTTTTCAGCTTACTCTGCCTCTTCTTCTTTGTTTTATGAAGAGTGTGGCATTATTTTTGGGAATTTTTCTTTGGTAAACTTAATTTAAAAACCTGGCTGACATAACTTCCGTTTTATAGTTCCAAATTAAGGCAGATTTTTTACAGTTGAAATTCCAATTAAAAAAAAAAGAGTTCATCACATAACTGTTCCCTTTTACCCGTTCATCAGTGTGGCTACTTTTTTTTTCTTTTATGACAAACCTAATTTCATTTCTTACGGCAGCATTTAAAATTTAAATTTTTTTCGCTTCTATTACAGCATTTGCTGTAAAATGAAATAAAAAAAAAACATTTTAAAAGTATAAAATAAACAATTAAAAAATGTAATGCAATATTTATACAATGAATAGCACACCATTTAACACAAAAATCAAATGAGAAACAAAAACAAAAACAAAAAAAAAATTTTTTTTTTTTTTGTTTAATTGTGTCCAATTTTTTTTTTCATCATTTAAATGTTAATTTTTTTTTAATTTAATTTTTATTATTCCAGTTATTTGTAGAGTTTTTTTTTCGTGGCGTTTAACTCGTGTGCACAAAGAGCATTAACCCAGCAAACAATTTCAATATAATGAAAAGTAAATACGAAAGTAATTGCCTGTCAAATCGATTGGTACGATACCATACGTGATCTACAATTTAATTTCCCAAAGTATGTCAAAAGTTGAACAGAAGTTTAAAGGTTTTATGGGGTCAAAAATTTTCCAAATTTACCCGACCATATGCAGCCCTTCTTCCTCTTCCCTGGTTTGGTTGAATTTGGAATATGACTGCGTTTACCTGTGGCATCAAAACGGGCCGCTATACGTGCTCAGAGGCTACTACTCCGACCTAACCTAACCTAACCCAACCTAAACCGACTATGCTTCAACATAGCATCAGGATGATGTGGAATTGGCGCATAGTAGGTCACAGACAGTGCAATTTAGATAGTCTACAGCTATGTGTACTGTCCTTTAGAAAAATATCTGCTTTGCAAATGAGATTAAGATGAAGTTTTTCTAGATGGTCTTTGGATCTCTAAATCTAGCACTCATCGAGACTTTTGTGTACTTGTTTGGACATCCATTTTCAATATAAAGGTTGCTGGAACTCATTGATCTACTCAGCTGGTAAGGTTTCTTCATAGCAGATGTTGCTAGATAGCAAATGGAGAATCTGGAACAGCCTAGCTAATCATTTCCTAAACAGTCAGCAATATTTTCAGAGCAATGCCATCTATTCCTGTACACTTTTCCGTCCGGTCTCCCGTTTCTGGTATATTTGCGATACACGCTGGGTCATCGTTATTGATCTTGTAATTCATGGGTATTTGAAAAACACCTACAAAGTATCTCTTCCACTTTAATTGACTATTAACAGCCCGATTAAAAGATTTCGGAATGCCTTAACACATCCTTTCTGGCGCCTCTGCTTTTAGCGCGCTTTCTTCAGTTGATGATCACACCAATCGATGACAAATTAATTAAATTTTAGTCTTACAACTGTTGCTCTACTAAAGTCTGTTCATTTTTAAGCGATTCCTTCTTTTATTCTGAAATTCAATTGAAAACCTACATTGGGTTGCGTTCGAACATATCCTGTCGTTTACAAAAACCAAACGCAAGTTTTTGTTTTCATTTCCGTTTTTGTTCGTTTATTCCTTTTGTATGACTATTGAAGCTTTTGTTGTTTTATAATGTTCTTGTTGTTGTTGTTGTTGTATTTATGCTGTAATGACTCCATATGTAATATCAGCATAATGAGGTATTAAATTGTTTAAATACAACAACAACTACTACTACAAAAAACTGTAAAAACAGAAATTCGTTTATTTTTTCTGACCAAGATTACAGCTTAAATGCATAAAAATAGCACAATTTCATAAAATTAAAATGAAAAAAAAAAATTAAAAACTATTCGAAATATTGTAGGATTCAGTAGCCGAAAGGAGACGATGGAATTTCAAAGGAAGGATATAAATGCCTGTATATATCAAGGCTATAGTTTTTGATCCGACTGTTGCTTTATGATGCAATATTTAAATTGGAGTTTATTTTTAAAAAATTTTTTAAATCTACAGAAAAACAACAATTAATTAAAAATTCGATGCGCTACATGGTATATCCTCTCCAAAATGGGCATTAATCATATTGGAAACTAATGTCGGTCTTGAATATGGAGATTCTGTTATTGTGTGTGGTTTAAATATCCCCAGCAGCTTCTCTGGATGGAGCCAATCTGAACTGATCAATTTTTCATGACTCTAGAGCATAAATCTGACTGAATTCAACCGATGGCGTGGGTTATGTTGGGTTTGAGGATCTCTATGTTTAATGGTTTAGTCACAAACCCCTGCGACTACATTGAACCACAAGAACCACAATAAATAGTCCAACATGTTGAAATCATACAATCTCGGTAACCATTTCTCATCACTTCAACATTAGAGGGACATGGCCTTAAGTCACTCGGGCAGAATATTCAGTGTGGACTGAGCTGTGTGGCACATAGCGTCGGTCTGTTGAAACTACATATTGTTGGCATCCACATCATACAACTCAAACCAAAATAAGTTGGTAGTCATTAAGCTGTAGTGCCCAACAATGACAGTGATAGTCTAGACAACATGTTTCTTGAAGAAATATGGACCGCAAAAAATCCTCACCAGTAATTGACTTACACTGGATGTATTGGATGCTTTTGGATCTCATGTGTATTGGTATCATCAAAATCTTGAAAATTTTGTTCGTCCACATATGCATTGATCCAAAAGTGTAGCTTATCGCTGAAAAAGATTTTTGAATGTAAATTAAGGTCGGTTGCGACCTGCTCAAAGGCCTCTTGAGAGAATACAAAACAGATTGAATAACGAATAACGAACTGACAACGAATCGAACAAGTGTGAAGTCGCTGTAGTGTAGCAGGTAGTGTGTTGGCTTATTAGATAACGACCCAAACGAAATATGAAAAAATATTTCTTCGGCAACTTCCTCTTAGCAGATTTCTGGCTAAAACTCTCAGAGTAAATAAAGCTGCCATGTAAAGTTTCTCAAAAAATTCTGACGTTCGGAGTCGATTTTTAACTGTAGGTAGCACACCACTCGTGCATAAAATTAACACACACAACATTAGTGGTGTGATAAACTGGATTGTAATCCTGACTGAAGGCTTGTAATGACCATTCCTGTATGTATGTATGTTCAAGTGGTCAGGTGTAGCTTTAAGAAGATAACTGTTATCAACTGTTAAAGTTTCGGATGCCTATATTGGAATACCGGATAGAATGTATATCGTTCTCATAACCTAAAAAGTTGTGGCTCACATTAAACAGTTTTTTTAAAGAGTTATCAGCCCTACTTTATTGACGGAAAGACTCAGACAAATAAAGTCAGGGTTTTTACAGAAGATTCAAGGTGGATTGGCTGTAATACCGAGCATAAGTTTTCAATTCTAAAATATTCTCTTATAATTAAATGCCAAGATGAATGTATGTTTTCAACATATTTTTCAGTAATTGTTTAGACATACATATGCTCTCTAGAAATATGCAAGAATTTCAATTAAATTGAAAACAATTTTCTTAAAACTTTTGAGGAATTTTATAGGCAGGCTTCTTATTTAGGTTGAATAAGAAAACTCATCTTAATGTGGCTTATATTACGACTACTACAATAAACAACATACATACATTCAAACAAACATAAGATATAAAATAAATAATTAGACAAATACGAGTATATGTACATAGGTACAGCGTACAGCGTATGTATGCCAATGAATAAATACTTTATAGCCTAGATCCGTATATATATTACTGTGTGTGTGTGTCATTGTTTACACACTTGCATTTCTATTTAAACAGTCTGACAATTGATGTGCATCACTATACACTGAATGGATTTCTTCCATTCGTTTTTTTTACGATTTTCTAAACATATACGCACGCTAATAAGCAATTGTATTCATACAAACAGATAAACAAACGCAAATAAAATAATAAATAACATGCACAATGCACTGCAATACAATGCAATACATACATACATACATACATATGTGTGTGAAATGTATAACAAAGTATAAAATCCTTACTTAAATACACTCACACATACATAGCTGGCATATGTAAATTGAAATGGAAATTTTACTCTCAAAAGTATGCATTAGAAAATTCTTATTTTGCATTTAAAATGAGAGACAGAGAGAGAGAGAGAGCGTTTGAGCATTACAAGTACCAAATATACTGCAAAACAACACTCATACGTATAGAGGTACACTTGCATGTGAGTGTATGTGTAAACACGTTATCTAAGGATTTGTTGTCATATAACAACAATAAACAAATACAAACAAATCCTTGCTTATGCATACATACATATATAGACATACAACACAATCAAACACACGAGATTGAAAGTAACAGAATGCAATGCGTTACTTTAGTTGCAGCTTAAAAGCCTTAAAAAGCGCTGTAAAGGAATTAATTCATTAAAAAGGAATAAAAATTTTAAATACAAGACACTTATGTACGTACATATGTCCACATATCTTTAGATTTGTTTGATAATTTTTAAAATTACAAAACCCTTCATTACAACGAAAGAATGCATTCTATAGCTTGGCTGTCAACAACTTTAACACGCTACTCGTGTTACATGCGTGTCGCAAACTGAGTGCATGTGTTTTATGCAATTTTTTTTTGTGTGTTTTTTCTTTTTCGTGAATATTTTGTATTCCATTTAGAGAGGTTTGGCCCTGAACAACTACTATTTGTCACACAATATTCATGTAAATACGATTCTTTTTCTTGTTTTTCCTCTTTTTTCTTTCTTATTCTTAATTCACTTTAATTTTCCTGTTTGTTGACAACGTGCAACAAAAAAACAAACAAAGCGAAATGGCATAATCAGGCATCAACTTGCAACTGCAATGCAAAAAAATCTTCGATCATAATGATGATACTAATGCAGTCGAGGCATTAAATTGTAGAGAATTCAAGAAAGTTGCTAAAACTGCAGTCTACAGAGAGTGAACTAGGTGCAGCGCAATACAAGATTATTATTGAGGCTGGAGTTGCTTAAAATGAATCATTGAAACATATACTTGGAACATGTGGTAACATATCGTGGGTGCCTATAATGGCACTAGGAAGCGAATTATGCTCATTAATGCAGAATAGAATTTAGAACATTGTCAGGGCAACAGGGTGGCTATATGAGGAACATAAGACCCGTATATCTTGCATCCATTTCCGGAGAGATTACTTTACCCAGGAATCAAATATGGATCCGTTTAGGGAGCCTTTTCATCTAGTAAAGACTACTGCTCTGGTTTAATGGCCTTAATATTCAATCCTGCTGACATACGTCATTAGATTACAATATTAAGAACTCTTTGTCGAATTGAAGACCGATCAACCCTAAGCTAAGTTCTTAAATTTAACGAATCCATCTTCCAAACATCGAACATTAAAAATACAATTTGAGTTGCAACGATCAAACAATTAATGAGTACAGCCTATAAGGTCAAGGTCATTGATGTCTTTTTTTTATTTTCTCAAAAAAACCTCACACTATGAAAACAAAACAACTCACTTCACGCTCTCCATATGATTTATTTCCATTCAAAAACAAACAAAAACTGACAGAAACTGCATTAAAATCATGAAATTAAAAGGAATTTCAGATCATACACTGACATTTCATGGTCATGATGCATATTAATGAAACATTATCTTGCAACAGCTCAGCTCAACGGCAGTTCAGCCAGTAGTTGTACTCAAGAGAAAAAAATTCAATAAAAATTTATCATCATGCCCATATCAATTACAACAACAACAAAAAAACAAAAATGACAAACAGGTCGAACAATGTAAATAAATTACAACGAAAACAACAACAACAACAACGGGAAAAAAACAACACAACAACTAAAGGTTAAACAGCAACATAAACGTGTAACGAAAATAAAAATCCTGGCCAAGGTTAAAATCACAAAAGCATTTATCGTTGGGGCGCGAAAAAGAAACATTTAAAACCACAGGTATTGGTTATACAGAGAGCCCTGAAATATCACAATTTCAAGCCATAAATAATAAACGAAATAAAAATCGCTTGAAATTCAATTTTTTTTTCACTTTTTTTTTTTTTTTTTTTTTTTTTTATTGCAGTTGGTGTCAGTAGTGGTTGTTGAGGTTTTCTTTTCTCTTCTACCTTTTTTAGTTTTCGTTTTTTTGTTTTCTTTTCTTTAATGCAGTTCAACATGTTGATAAAGTTGCCAGTGGCTGTTGTAATATATTTTCTGTGAGAAATTCTGGCCACTTTTCTGTCGTTATTTAGGTCAAAGAATTAAGTTGAAAAGGGTATTGAACGTAATTGTGGCTGTCCTTAATGGGTAATTGTCTTCCAATTTCTACAAACAATGAACATAACCTTGTTTGCCATCAACATAGCACATCTTTTCTGTCATTGTTCGACACATGAAAAGCTAAGACACAGATTTCTTTGGCAATCAGAATTTATACAAAGGACGTGCCTAAACAGCAACAGAACGGTGGATAAAGAAAAATGACAGAAAAAATATTGCAAAAGGAGTAAATAGGGCCCAAGTAAGCTATATTTTAAGGCCCAAAGTCCTTTGTCATTTGTCCATAGCTTTAGGCTTTTGAAGCATAAAAAAAATAAAATTGCTATGAAAAGTTTCTTGAGAAAATCTGTCGTTCGGACTCGACTTTAAACTGTAGATCCCGCCACTCATGTATACAATTAATATACACTACACAAAGGGTGTGAGAAGCTAGGTATGTATGTTTCGGCTGTTGACAATGTGTTTTAATTTCGTTCAATATTCTTCAAAGAATACCTAAATTTCTAGATCGTAATCGAATTAAAGATGTGGAGAATACATCGTTGATTAGCAATTGGAAACGTGACAGAGCGGAAACTGGTCTTGGTGCCTTTTAACCCATACAGCTTGTAGAGAACAAAAACAGAATTCAGAGATAAGGCTAAGGCCTGCACAAATCTTCTATTGCTCTCTGCGTGATTGGGTAAAAATAAAACTTTCTTCGCTTATTGTCTCTGAAGAGTAGTTCTATTTTAATCTGCGAAAGCCTCAAGAGGCAATTTTACGTCTTCTTCTGTTTTAAAAAGGAACTAAAAAGGATCAGCAGTTATCCATGCTAATCGGTAAAGATTCTTTACAAATTATTAGCCTCTAGACTGTGAATTTAAAAAAAACTCTCACAGTTGCTTCTACAGACTTCCTGGCTTCATGTATTTGCTTGGTGCGTTTATATATCTGTTAGTCAGCCGGTCAGTAGCACAGCAACAATACATATATAAATACATACGTACATACATTTATTATGTTTTTAAACACAATTTTTTTTGATTTAAAAAACGCAATTGTGTCTTTAACAAAAAAAAAATATTTCAGTGTCACGCACTATTTATTTCTTGGTTTGGAATCTTTAAATCAAACATCAGCAACAACAACAACAACAACAACAATATGAATATGACCAACGTAGGAAAGAAAAATTAAAGCAACATAGTAGAAAAAAACAAATTACAACAACAAAAAATTGTTCAACCTCAAAAGAGAAAAAAACTGAAAGAAAAACAAAAATATGTTGCACCTTGTGACCTTGTACGGCATGACATTACAATGTTGCACCATATTTTTACTCTATCATGCGTATTGCTTTGTTTATCTTACAGATACAGTCAGTCAGTCAGTCAGTCAACCAGGCAGTAAGCTAGCTGTTGTAACGCTATTTCAAGCAGCAACAATATCTCTGGTTTAATAAATTTAAAATGAAATGAATGAACAACGAATTAAGAGTTAATGGAAGTGTTGGGAAACGATAAATTTAAAAAAAAAATTAAATTTTAATTGAAAGAGTGTTATGCGACACAAAATTCTTATTACTGTGTTATAAAATGAGTTTTGGCCCGCCGCTCATACTAAAAGTGACTATTGTTGCACTATAAAAAGGTTTGTGAACTGGCTAAAGTACAAAAACGTTGAAATTTTATTGATAACTCGACGCAGGGATGCCATGTCCATGTAAACAAAATTTATAATTCTTTTTTTTACAAACTTCAGATAATCGGCCAGATTTAATCGACTGCCGCTAGTGATTGAGAATTGTCGTTCGTTTGACAACTACAGAACGAGTAGAAATTTTACCTCAAAAACAGTGAATCAAACGTAGCCATTATGGCATGATTATGACAAGATTATAGAGAATCTTGAAGAGACTGGAAGTGTTACAAATGTGGTCTGGGTTGTGCATCATCATCATACTATATGTTCACAATCTGATAGAGAATAATCGGAATTTGTTGATCGAACAAAGTTAGCATCACTTGGGTATACCAATGCATATCGATATACACCTACTGACGCAACAAAAAAGCTGACGACTTAGATAAGCAATAGAATTTCAATGCTAATATCTCGAGCAACGTTGTCATTCTCAGTGGTTACACCAACATACAAAACTATAGCATCTGGGGATCAGAGGATGTAGAATTGATTGTAGAAAGCCATTGCACATAGAAAAAGAGACTGTTGGTTGCGTGTTATGGTCGGTAGGTGTCACTGAACTAAATTTTTCTAAAAATAAGTGTGGAAGAATCATTACCCTCAATACAAAGCTCTATTGCCCCTTTATGTTTCTGATCAAATTCTTTCTTACAGTCTTTCTCACCTTAGTGTAGTCATTACACGACAATACATACATGCATACACAATAAGTCATTACGATCCTTCAGGCAGGATTAAGACCTAGCATCTCATAACACCTAGCTTCTCATAACACTTATGTTGTTTAAAGTCGATTCCGAACGGCAGATTTTTATTTGAGAAACTTCTTCATGGCAATTTTTATTTTAACGCTCAGAGTTTTTGCCAGAAATCTGCTGATTGGATGTCGCCGAAGAAGGGCCTTAAACCGTTGCCTCACATCTAATAAGCCAGCACATTAATTACTAGACTACTGCTACAATACCCTATCTAGCGCTAATTTACAGAATCCACTGACGTATCAAAATACTTTTTTTTTTAATTTCTTTAACATTTCCATCTCTGCACTAGGACGCACAATAAAACTGAGTCAAGGTGATTGTTAAGACTTTCCGTTTTCCGGCTTAAATGAATAAAATAAATAAAAGAAGAAGATAAGAAGCCAATTTATTATAAAATTCTACTGCATCACTTGACTTAAGTCAAAAATACAACAAGAAAAGAAAAGAAAAGAAAAAAAATTAACAATTCATGACACATGAAGCAAAAGAATGTCATGAGCATGCACGCATTATACCGCATTTACTGCAACACTTGGTAAGCAACACTTGACGATTTGTTGCTCAACTAAATGAGTTGAATGAGAATGCAACAACACTTCTTAATCATGATACTGATGATTAATTTTAACAAAATGCCAAAACAACTTTAAAATAAATGAACTGACAACAACTGTTTTAAGGAAAAACTCTTTTTGCCACAAAACAAAAACTCGTAATTCTATTGCCAAAAAAAAAAACAAGTTTACAGGGGGAAAAAAAGTTAAGAGACGAATGCAATACACACAACAAGGGCATATAATACAGTCAAGGAGATGAATGACTGGCCAAATGAATGGCTGGACGGACAACAGTTGGTTGGGTTGGCTGTTTGGCTGTTCATAAGCATGCACATGATAAATTAAACGCAGTTAATTATGAAACCAACGAGAAACACTTCATTTGTCCAGTCGTTCAGTTTTATAGTTTTGGCAGGAATTTTAAGGAAAGGAAGAAAGGATAGCCAAAAAGCAGTTAAAAGTCAAGGAAATTGTTGGAAGGTAGCCGGACTTTTTCTGAGGAGTTGTGTTGCAGAATGAGAATTCAAATTATTTTGTTTGTTGTGTTCACAAAGGAAATCTGGATGACACAAAGAACTTCTAATCAGAATTGTTTGTTGTTTGTAGGAAGAGAGAGAGAGAGAGAGAGAGAGAGAGAGAGAGAGAGAGAGAGAGAGAGAGAGAGAGAGAGAGCGTAAGGCATTAGTAATCCCACGTGCGGGCGAAATTCTTGTACGGTGTCTGAAGGAGCCTGGTGGCAGGCATGGATTATATACATGTGAGATGGTCTACCCTTTTTGAGACTCTCATATGCCACTTTGGCTGCAAGATCTTCAGTCAATTTTCTTGCTTGCTTGACAAACCGATTAAGAGATTTCGGCCTGCCTGGTGTTCACTGGATAATGTTTTTACGTAGTGGATTCCAAGCCCTACGCACAACCCAAATTTAGAGTTCAGGCGGGGTTGGACTTCGCTGCACGTATTAGTTAACGTCTAGCGGATGCCAGTAAGCCATCCAAAAGGGACCCAGAGGAGTCTGCGTGCCAACTTGAATACAGAGCAAGACAACGATCATCCTGGAGGTCGCCATGTTGACCACAGTCAGAAACTTTACCTTGTTTGCATGCATCCTATCCCTCCCACTACCTTTTTCCAGTTATTTATGACAGTCTTGAACCAAGCATGTGTACAACCATCACAAACTATCGATTTTGTGTAATTGGCGCCGAACCTATTAAAAAAAATTTTTTTTTAAACTTCGTTTGGTTGGTGAAAAAAGGCGTTTCCCAGCTGTCCATTTGGCGATTTTAATTGTAGTTGTGTTTTCAAATTTCGTCAAAACGTTTGTAAATCAACGATTTTAGTCAATAAATTTTGTTTAAGTACCCCACTAACCTGTATCATTAAAGAAATATTTGCTCTGTGTTCGCTTTTTAATGTCCAATCCAATTAGCTCAGCTGCTGAATTGGAAGTTGAGTTAATGGGCGATGGCCTCTTCAAAATTTTCTTTACTTAATAGGCCAACATTTAAGAGATTTTCAATTGTAATGCCTGCAAACCATTGAATTAATTTGATTTCTTTGCATGATTTGCACAAACAATGGTTCGGAATTCGTTTTTTTTTTCAGCAAATGCTTCAATTAACATTCAGTAAATGAAGTCTCGTAATGTAGGGTAAAAATACAACAACATTGGAGAGACGAATGGACAGACATACATTTGGTCTTATGCAACATATTTTTAATAACACTAAAAATGTATACCAACAGCAACAACAACAACAACAATACATTTATTAGCGAGTGTTGTTAGTTGTTACTTGTTAGCTGTAACAGTTGCTGTTTGTGTTGCTGTTGCTTATCTGGTTGTATTGGATGTCGCTTAAAAACAAAAGTGGAAAACACTTTCCTCATGACTCAACTATTTGCAAATGAAATTTTTTTGCAATAGACACACACACACACACACAAAGCATATACAGCTTAAAATTTCGCAAATAACAACAAAAGCAGCAAAAAGCAGTAACAACAGCCAGGTAATGAAAATATGTTGTTTGCAAGACTGCAGCAACAACAGAGAAACAATTTACAAGACGTAGCAAAGAAAGACGAAAGAAATTCACGAAATATGTCACTGGCTATGCAACAGTGTAATGCCTGTGAATACGGGTTCGGACAGACGTATAGCAGAACTAAGGAAGTAAGAATATTCGAGAACACAGTGGATATTCATAAAACCCTGTTCTTAACAAAGATGAATTTTTGCTTGGCGTTGATAGTTACATGTTTACTTTGGTCTCCAGAAAGGCGCATTGGATTTATGCTGAAAGAATATCGTACCCATTGAGAGCAAAAAAAAATCTATGAATTTGAGAATGTTACACATGCATACACGCATAGTTGGTCCTTGCAAAGCTTTAGCCAGGATTACAACCTGGTTTCTCACACAACTTATGATACATGACAGACATAATTGGTCATGACAACCCCTCATTCAGGCTTACAACCTAGTTCCTCACACCACTTATGTTGTCTGAGTTAATTTTAATACACGAGTGGCGGGACCAACAGTTTAAAGTCGATTTCGAACAACAGAAAAGAAAATTTTGAGAAAATGTTCATGGTAATTTTATTTAAACGCTCAGAGATTTTGTCAGAGATCTGCTGCAGGAAGTTGCCGAAGAAATGTTTTCTTTTAATATTTCGTTTAGTTGCAGATGTCTGGCTTTGGGAGTTTGAACCAAGGCCTCACATCTAATAAGCCAACAACATGTCTTCAAAGAAAGACACAAAACACATTATTGCGAACTGCGAGTAGGACCAGAAAATTATTTAAGGTTCCTCTATTGCTGTGTTAGCATGTAATGATTACATAGATGCCTAACAGCTAGCAGATGAAAAATTATCTCCTTGTTTGTCGAATTATAATTACTAAGAGACCTAAAAACAATAAATAAATAAAGCATCCAGAATATCCCCCTAAACTTACAACAGTAAGGTTAGGCGCCCCACTTACTTCCTTACTTAATTGGTTATTACAAGCTTCTCAGTCAGACTTACAACCTGGTGTCTCACAACATCCATGTTGTGTGTATTATTTTCAACCATAAGTGGCAGTAACAACAGATTTTTGAGAAACTTTTTATTTCAATTTTATTTACTCCAAGAGTTTTTGCCAGAAGACTGTTGAGGTGATGAATCATGAACCATGGCCTCATGTCTAATAGGCCAAGACACTACTACACGTCTACAGAGAGAGCTAAATAAAGCTTTCCATTTCCTTAAAATAAATAACCTTCTTTATGTCTAAAGTCTATCGAGCCTATCTGTTCATTTAAATTTAAAATTTTTAACATTTACAAACAAAAATCCTCCTTAAGCATCCAACAATCACAATTACAAACGACCTTTGGCCAAATACAGCATCATTTCTATTTCATCTTGAAATAAATAAAAAAAAAAAACGATGAAATTAAAAATGGAAACTTCAATTTAAAATTTTGAATTTCTATTTCAAATTGAGAGAAGAAAAAAAAGGAAAATTTTTTCCCAAACCTAGGCACGAAATATTTTGAAATCATCCTTATCATCTATGTCGTATAGTTTTACGTGCAAACAGTAACGAGTACATGTTCACCTGAAGCTACGGTTGCATATCCAATAAACATCATGACACATTTACCAACTTGGACTTAAACAGGCAATAAAAACAGAAAAAAAGGGGAAAAAAAAACTACCTGAAGAAAAACAAAAAACAAAAATGTTGAAAACGAAAATTGTAACAAAATCCAAAACTAATGAGCCAGTTTTGCAGTTACTAACACAGCTGATGCTATTTTACTGTTACTGAGAAACTATATTTTCGAGTTGTTTAATATTGCAACAGAAAAAAAATTACAATTTGAAAAAAGGAGGGCCGTTGAAAAAAAAGTAAGATGGTTGAAAAAGAGTGATTGAAAGAATCTGTTGCTGCCGTAAAAGCCACTCAGTTCAAGTCTTTCAAAATAACGCCGTGTTCAGATCGACTAAAGACCAGTCTAGGCGAAATCGAATCGGAGTCGATTAAATCGCAAAAAGTCTTGAATACAATCGAATTAAAATCATCAACTAAACATAATTAATTTCTACTATCCTATCGCAATTATTCAGTCTTTCATTCTCCCAATCAATTACCCACCAGTTTAGAATCACTTTTCCCACGCCAACTTAGTCGTAAGTGCTTCACGCCATTTGAATCTTAAATGTTAACAATTAAAAAGAAAAAAACGGCCCCCAGCAAGAAATACTGCAATTAAATGCCGGAATTATAAGCTTCAACTGGTAATTTTCATTTTAATTCACCACTAAGTTATCGAAACAACCGGCCGTCAGATCAATTTCAAACTGCCAACCGCATTTGTATCTGCATCCGCAGACCACAGTCAATAACAACAGATGCTGTAAATGAATTAAAAAAAAAACAACAACAATAACAATGCAGAGAAGAGGGAAAAAAAGAGCAACTCAAAAATATGTTTGACCCATTGATCGAATATTTTACGAGGACGTCTACATAAAAAAACAGTGCAAACCAGTAGATGCCAACCAGTGGTTGCAAACAGCATATGCAAGGCATGTGCAGCAGTCAAAGTCTATATCAGTCAGTATTGAATGCAACTGCAGGCAGGCAGGCACTTCTTTTACAATCTTGATTTCAGTTGCCATTGTTGTAAATTATTGCTGTCAGTCGTGTTGGTACAACAAAAACAGTCAGTCGTCAGACTATGTTTTCTGTTTAGTTCGACCGGTTTCGTTTTTTTTTTTTTTTTTGTTGCTGCACTCAGTTTGATAAGCGTTTGTTTTTTTAGTCAAAAATCAGCTGTTTATGTCACTGCATGTTGCTGCTATGTTGATGCTGCTGGATGCATCATGAATTCCGTGTGTTGCTATTTTTATTTACAATTTATCGTGTTATCTATGATTCGAAACGTAAAATTATAAGCTTTTTTATGTGTTGGTGGTAATAACTTGTTTCCCATCATCATCCGACAATAATCGGGTAAAGTGTTATCAATGTTGCGGTTGTTAAAAAAAGCGCTGCAATAAAATACTATGGTTTAGGGACGCTTAAATTTATCTGCATATTTTTAAAAAGACCGACTAGTCGGTTATGCGACTAGTTTCCATTTCCCATACATTCGAGTATCTGGGAAGTGTGGATCATCCCTTAAATTCCAAGATAATCGGTCAGTTTTTGCGGCCTTTCGCACAGATCTGATTTTTTTCATAGACATCAGCAGATTTCTGGAAGTTTACGTGGAAATATTTAAATTTTGTTTTATTGAAAATGTCTGACCTGGGATTTGAACCTTGACCTCACTTCTAATAAGACAAAACAGTACCTACTAGACTACGCTGACTTCAAACAATACCAGCCTTCATAAAATGGAACATTATACTAACTTACTTAATTTGACATTAGAACCGTTCAGTCAGGATTACGGCCTAGCTTTCCACATCACTTATGTTGTGTGTGTTAATTTTACACATGCGTGGCGGGACCTACAGTTTAAAGTCGACTCCGAACGACAGAATTTTTGAAAAACTTTTCATCGCAATTTTATTTTCTCTCAGATTTTTTGCCAGAAATCTGGTGAGAGGAAGCCGTCGAAGAAATATTTTTTTTCATATTTCGTTTTTTAGTCTGATCGGGGATTCGAAGCCTGGCCTTTCGTCTAATAAGCCAACACACTACCTACTAGACTACGGCGACTGCATGGAACGTTATAAACCTTCCTATCAATCCAACATATTGTAAAATCGCTAAAATGATTGAGAAAAATTGCATGCAACTCTCATAAGACTGATTCAGTCTCTGCATGAGTGGACGCGTGCTAAACATGTTTTTGTTTTTGTTGAAATATTTTGATTTTTTTGTTGTTTTTTTTTATAAAATTAATGCAAAAAAAATTGCTTTTTTCTCGCCATAAGCAATAAATAAATGTTGACTGGGTGGATGGCTGGCTGTTGTTGTTGTTGTTGTTGTTGTTGTTGTTGTTGTTGTTGTTGTCGTCTTCTTCACTACTTGTCTTTAGATACTCATACTGGCTGCCTCTTTATTTCTTGAATTTAATTTTCAATTTTTCTTGATTTTTTTTTCTCTGTTGTTTTTCTGTCTTTCTTTAATTGTGTTTCTTTTTTTTAATTTGTTTTTATTATTATTATTATTGTTGTTGCTGTTGTTGCCATTTGTTAATATTATTATTTTTATGGTACAAAGTTGTAATTTGTTTTGATGTTTCAAGATGCGGTAATACACACGCTCAATGAATATTACGTTGTAATCTTAAGACAATAAAAAAAATAAAAAAAATTCAAAAAACAATAGAAAAAAAAATGTTTTTAAAACATAAGAAAAGTTTTCAGTTTTAAGTTTTCATTAGAAATTGTTTAATGATAATGACAATGTAAGCAATCGCTATTTGTTTAATGGAAGTGCTTAAAGAAAATCACTCTTTAAAGGGCACTGTTTAGGTTTTATTTGTTATTTTAATGGAAAAACAAAATTTTTTTTTATATTTCCGTTGATGAGATTTTTAGAGTGTCAAAGCTTGGGTCAAATTACTAGTAAAATTTTGTATATTGGTCAGGTCAATTGTTGCCAAATAGTCTAAAAAAAACGTGTCCAAATAAGCCTGTAATCGTATGTCTGACTCAGTGTAAGTTTTTGGTAACTGAAATGCAGAAATACAAACGAATGCCAGACTGCTAATAACTCTCCCTACGGGAAAATAATAAACTTCCTAAGGATTTTTCTAACCGATAATATACCTAAAACAGCAATCGAAGAAAAAGCTAATGCCAGGATATTTTATTCCATTGCCACTCTGTGGTTAAAATACGCCTTTCCCGAAGTCCTGGGCAACCGAACTCAATAGTCAAGATATACTTCTCAGACAATAATTAACTCCCTGCCTTGAACTTGATATTCGATGCAGGTTCCAAGTAAGTGTTCTGATGATTCTATTCGAGGTGAACTTGGCATCGTTTGATGGTGACTTTCGGTTAAACGAAGCCCGGGTTAATCATTGCGAAACCTTTTTCTCAGTTCTAGACGCCGTTCATGGAACAATAAAGAATGAAGCTGTCAGCTGCTTGATCTGCATATCTGGTCATAAGATCTCATGATCCCCTCTTCTTTACCATGTCCAGCAGAACCTCTAGCATCTTTATATCAAAGATATTTTTATTGCCTAGTTATACCAACACACTCAAATCTCTGTTTCTTGTTCAACTCCAAACGATCTGAATTCAAATGATGCAATAGGTCACCATTGGTTTACATCCAACACTTAATTTTTGAGAGGATTATTCTGGAAGCCTTGTGTATACCACTAAGGCATAACTGATCTTTTCTGATATGCAGTCTCATAGAGCCCTTCAGGTCAGTTTACTATCGAATAATATTCCGGCATATTTTGCTCCATCCAGCAGTCAAATCTTGTCCAATTACTAAGTTTTATTGTGGATTTTCTCGGTCTTTACATCAACGGCTTTCATTATCAAGACCCTACCAACAATTTGATCAATTTTCGTAGAAGCAAAAGTTGATCATTTTTTTTTTGTGGGTATTTATAAAGTTGCTGTAAATAGACCCCAAGAATGAATTTGATTTAGAACTGCAAACTTTTCATCATTCATTCATCAATTTATCAATGTCAAGATCATTGTCTTTAGATTTCTGTAACCAAACTGAAGTATTTAATCGTTTTTGATTATTTTACAAACATTTCCATCTAAAATTAGCATTTTAAGACGATTTGCTTAAGTTGTAGCGCAAAAAGTGTGCTTTTTGGATTCTCAAGTTCAATTGATTTGATTTGAATAATGATGTTGGATCATGACGATCATGATGATCAACACAATAATTATGATGATTATAATGATCGTGATTATTTAACCCAACAACCCAATTACGTAGCATATACCATGAATATGTTGTATCAAACATGTTGGTTTCAAACACTTCATATTTAAAATACATGTTGAATGCTTAATAGCTTGAGGCTTTTAACAGGTGAATTTATATGAAGCCAAGCTTAGGTTTCAACCAGCTTATAAATCTAGTTGATATTGAGCATTGCAAGTGTTAGGTTCGTTGAGGTTCGTTGCTATTGGTTTGCAAAGAAAAATAAATAGAAACGCGCCAAATAAAAAAAAGGTTTCTTAAGTGCATTGTTTTTCTGCTTTCCATTTGGTCTATAATACAGAGAAAATTTGGCTGATGAGAAATTAGTTGAACAAAGGCAGGCGGCGTGTTAAGGTTTAACGAAAAATTTTAGAACAGGAAAAGAAAAACAATCGAAGAAAACATTTTTTTTTTTGTTTTTTGAAGTTTAAAAAGGCAAAGTTGCCACCTGATAAAAATAATTCTTTTTTTTATTTTTTTGTTAAAATTTTTGTGTTTTAAAATTAAAAAACCGTTTTATTTTTATTTTATAACCGTTTTAGAGGTAAAATTAAACAGAAAGTGAAAAAAAGTTTACAAAAAAAAAAAGAAAAAATTGTCGTCCAGGCTAGTTTTCCGTTTGAAAAAAAAAATAAACTCTATTGGTGTAATAAAGAAAAATAAATAAAAAAAAAGAGAAAAAGAAATAAAAAAGAAAAAAAAATTATGAAAAATCCACCACCCAGTTGTTGTGGAAAAATGTTGATGAAAAAAAGTGAAATTATAAGAGATCGCTTATTTGGTCGTCGTAGTGTTGGTGGCCTTTGGCCATTTGCCATTTTATATGCGTTATTTGTCATGCAACTTTTTGGAAGTTCAATGGCTTTTACCATACTTTCGCCCTTTAGTTATACATCCTTGAGCTTTAAGAATCTTTTAAACAGCGTCCTGCTATCGAGTAACGCCAATTTGCTGGGAGGTGGACGCAATCTGAAATCAGATGTTTTAGAGGATGCTTCGCTGATAACGGTAAGTTTGCCAACAAAAAACTTGAATTCTTTTTTCCAATATTTTTCATTTTTTTTTTGTTTTCCTTTTAAGTGAGAGTTTTTCTTTGCCTTTAGTTTTCGATTGACTTTCTTGTGAAAGAAAATAGAAACTTCATAAGGGGGGGAAAAAAAATCGTGTCACAAGAATTGGAACGTAACCAATTTGCTTTAGTAAAATCATGAAAATTTCGTTTATTATTGTAAGCTTGTCTTGGTTACAAGACTTTTTGTGTTTTTTATATTCTTTTTAAACAAAAAAAAAATTCTCACATAAATCTTCTCGTCGTTTACGATCAAAGTCATTAACCTTTTTTTTCTGTTTTTGTTTTGAAGCCGGGCTTCAAAAATAAAGTAAAAAAAGAAACAATAAAAGAAAGTAATCGTCGTTTTTTTTTTTGGTTTTTTTTTAAAGCCATTCGGAAAAAGAGGTCAAGTACAACCTGTATTTTTTACAACCAAATTTTATTTAAAGCGTTGGCTGCTGAAGGCTGCAAAAAAAAAGAAACATTTGTGCAGTTTTCTGTTGTAAGTTGACAATACAGCTGTAATTCGTTAATTTTATGCATTTTGGTACCTTTTTTGGAGGACTCTTTGAGGTCGCTCTATTATTAAGACGTTCTCAAAGTCTTCTTGGTATTCTTTTAAAACTTTTGGTTAAAAAAATAGGCGGCAGCAGTGTGATGTCACAAGCAGAACAAGCGGACATATAAAGGCAATGTGTTGGCTTGTTGGACATGAGGCCTAGGTTGAAACTCCAGGTCAGACATCTCCAACAACTTCGGTGACTTCCTCTCAGTAGATTTCTGGTATAATTTCTGAGAATAAATAAAACTGTCATGATAAGTTTCCTAAAAATTTGTCGTTCGGAGTTGACTTTCAACTGTAGGTCTAGATATTCGCGTATAAAAATTAAGTGGCGTGCGAAACTAGGTCGAATCGATCCAAGAGCTCTGTTGAAACTTCTTTGAGAACCAAAGAAGTTATCCATCTTGCCGACAGCTTACCCACATCCAAATTATAACGCAATATGGAATGTACAAGACTTTTAAAAATGCTTAGCATTTTAGCTAGCTTCAGCCACCTATCATTCGATACAATATTGTGGATCTGATTCCGTATTGAAATATTTTTACACGACAACGTTCTAAAATATTTTCCAAAAGATTACTTTGTTCAATCTAGTCTAGAGGTCAACGTTTACCTTCGGGCCTTCGGTTTTTTTTCAATAACTAAGGTATATAGATTTATAGTCTGCCATTAAAGCCTTTGAATTCTTGCTTCTGAGAGCAAATACCCAATTCATGCGGTAAGAATATCGCAGCACTAGAGTATACAGAATAATTTAAGGGCTGATGAGCTCATGAGCAAGCCCATACTCTCCTGCAAACTCAAACTTCGACGTGATACCACATAGTCTGTGCGAAGTACATAAACGACTTGTATTGACTCCAGGATAGCCAGGATATTATGACCCTATCTTGACAGTTGATATACGGGTTCTCTGATGAGAGTTAATAGGCGCGAGTTGATTTTAGTTGTGTTTGCGATTATTGGACATTGTCTCATATGCGAGACACGACAACTGTTACAGCCACGTAGTTGCTGATAAAAAGGAAAGAGTGAAACATCTCCAACGTCTGGAAATCGCGTGTTGACTTATTAGACATGCGACCACGGTTCAATACCCAGGTCAGCCATTTTCAACAACACGGCGACTTCCTCTCAGCAGATTTCTGGCAAAAACTCTGTAAAATAAATAAAATTGCCATGAAAAGTTTCTCAAAAATCTGTCGTTCGGCACGGACTCTAAACTTTAGGCCCCACAACTCATGTTTAAAATTAACACAAACAATGAGAGTGATGTGGAAAGCTAGGTTGTAATCTTAATTAAAGTATTATGTTGCTGCTCTATTGCCTGGGGAAATTTGATCGGAAATATCTTGGATTTAAATTGGAATGCGGTATAGTTTTACGGCAGGTAATCTCTTTAATTCGAGTTTTGTGGCAACACACTGGACAGTGGGTCTAAGTTGGTCGAATTATAATCTTAAGGAGTACAGATTTTATATTTTGAGTGTAGAAATGTAAAACCTATATTCTGTACTGTCGTTAGTAGTTCAATGGCTTAATTTCCATCACAGTTGAAAGCATTTTCATTTTCATTTTAATTTTTTTTTTTTGTAGTTTTTTGGTGTCAAAACATTTTCACACATTTCACTATTTTATAGCCTCTAGGGTCTCATTTTGACTGAGTTTTTTTTTGTTTTTTTTTTTTTTTTGTTTTTCGTTTGTACCTGTTGTAAAACATGCTGTACTACACAGCTACTGCTTGCTATTAATACCCGGTTTTTTTGTTGTTGTTTTCTTTATGATTACTTTACGACTGCATTTTGTTCAATACCTCCGCGTGTATAAGAAGAAGAAAAACAAAATAAAACTTTTTGATTCAGTTTTTACTATTGATTCGTAATAAAAACTGCTTGGATCTCGTACATATTTCTCTACTATCAACCAACTCAACTCTCTACTTTGAAAGAAAGATGAAAAGAAGAAAAAAGAAACGTCAAAAGAAAAAATAGAAAGAAAAAACAGTTCAATGACCATATTATTATGGACTGAACTTAAGTTCAGCTTAGTTTTATCAATAAAAAATGAGAGAAAGAGAGCGAGAGAGCGAGAGAGAAAGAGAGAGTGAGAAAACATTTCATAGAAAAACTTTATCTGCCTCAACAACATAAATTGTAAGCCCATAATACCTGCCTGATACAAGAATTTTTCATATCGTAGAGAGACTGAGTGACTGATAGGTGGAGTAGCCGGTACAACAAATACCATAAGTATGCTGCTGTAGTTGATAGACACACACAATTCTATTAGGAAGCTTTTATTATTATTTTTTGTTATTGTTATTGTTGCCATTAGAACTGCAATATTACTTGTACAATATAAAAAACCAGAAGAGAGGGTTAAGTTGGTCTTAGCACGCGATATTTTTTATTTTTCTTTTCATTTCACATTTTTTTTTTAATTTATTTTGTGGTTTTATTTTCAACATAGTTTTGTTGACTTGTCAAAAAATACAAAACATTTGGTAAAACAGAGAAAAATAATTTTAAAGTCACGGCAATCGTTAAGGTCAATGAAAACTTAACTTGAAATTTAAAAATTATTTATAATCACTTAAGAAAAAAAATTAAATTGTGCTGCTGACTTCAAAATATTTTGAGGGTTACTAGATTAAAGGCAGTAAACCCTGAGTTTGTATTCAAAAGTTTTGGATTTTTACTAGAGAAAAGATAAAGAAAAACTATGACAAAAAAAAGTGTAGGCCATTTTCTTCGACTTGTTGTAATAGGGTGACTATGACTCCAGGTTAGAGGTAATGGACGAGTATATTTCGTTCGATTAACCCTGAATTATAAAAATCTCCAAGGGCAGATAGGTCTTCCTAGGCTTTTTCTACATTGAAGGTGATAACCCACCGTTATTTTCTACTATCAAGAACTACCGAACTTTAACTGTTAATAACGGCCATCTTGTTGATGCTACATTGCTATCAAATTAGTTGTCAGTTGTTCAGTAGGTTTTGCCAATGACAGATAGACAAGGATCATAGCCAATGAAGTGTGTTCACTGAACAGACTGTGGATCAGTTGGCAACTGATCTTTGTTCGCATCGAAAAATCATCTTCTACCATGACAACCGATTTTGTACGAATGGGTATGTGAGCTACTAAATATATGGGACGAATATGTGACGATAAAAATCCACAAGAGATCCATGAGAGTACAAAAAAGATCCTGTTTCGTATGTATTATGGACTGGCAAAGTCATTGGTTCATATTTCTATGTGAACAACGTTGGCCTGGCTTTATCTATCAATGTCGTGTACTAAATTTTTCGGCCTAAATTGGATGATCTGGATACCAACGATATGTAGTTTTAACCAATCACTGCTACTTGCAACACAGCTCATGCCAAATTAGATAGTCTACACAAGCGATTTAAGGATATGATGGAAATGATGTGAACTGGAAGTGAATGAATGAATGAAGTCGCCGTAGTCTAGTAGGTAGTGTGTTGGCTTATTAGACGAAAGGCCAGGGTTCGAATCCCCGGTCAGACATCAAAAATGAAATATGAAAAAAATATTTCTTCGGCGACTTCCTCTCAGCAGATTTCTGGCAAAAACTCTGAGAGTAAATAAAATTGCCATGAAAAGTTTCTCAAAAAAATCTGTCGTTCGGAGTCGACTTTAAACTGTAGGTCCCGCCACTCATGTTTAAAATTAGCACACACAACATAAGTGGTGTGAGAAGCTAGGCCGTAATCCTGACTAAAGGGTTGTAATGGCCAATTATGTATGTTATGTATGATGTGAACTGGATTTGATATGTTAGATTTTTTCTTGAGAGGTTTTGCACGTATATGTGAAAGGACAAGAAAATACAGCAGTCCCCAAAGCCAACATAACATACCATAGACAAACATCTCGGCGATATTTTTTTGCCACGGTCATGAAAAATTGGACAGAAGCCACGGAGAACATTTCAACGATATTATATTCCAATGGAATGGAATGGAATGGAATCCCGATGATATCTCGCACAAATTTTATTTTATTGAAACTTATAGAGAGTATTATAGAGAGTCTAGTATTGGACGCTAACCTGTCGTACAAACCCCTGGTTCAGTCAGACATGTCGAATAAAACGAAATTTGAAAAAAAATCTCTTTTGATGACTTTTTCTCTCAGCAGTCTTCTTGCACAAACTATGAGAGAATATAAAAGAAAAATTTTCCATGAACAGTTTCTTAAAAATCTGTTGTTCGAAGTCAACTTTAAACTGTAGATCCTACCTTAAAGAGAAAACTTACACATGCAACGTGTGTGGTGTCTGAAGTGACGTTGTAATCCTGACTAAAGAGATGTAATGAAGAGACAATATTTTAAACAATATGAGAAGAAAAAATGCAATAAAAACTAATGCATAGACCTAATAGTTTTGCTTTTAGTATTCTTTTACGATGTTTGAAATTCGTTATGCACACGGCTATCTTTATTGCTGGGAAAATTTCGGTTTAAGCATTAAAAGTTTTCTGTTTAAATGCGGCTACTAATTACAATGTTTGTACCTTCGGTTATTATGCATTGCTTAAAGTTGAGTTAACAAACAATTTTTTAAAATTATTTTTTTTACCATAATAATTGACATTTCTACGGCATCTGGTTGGTTTTTGCATTATGTTTCCCTGTATAACAGCTGTCAACCCTTTAATAAGACATTTTTATTATTTGTATTAAAAAAAAAAAACATCACTCTCTGTCTCTGTGTGTTTGATAAACAAGTGAATGACCAAGAATGTCAAGATTATGTGGCAACAAGTGGACAAGAAACTTGACACTTGACATGTTGCACGTACAAAAACTATCAATGTTAAGCAATAATAAGCGTGTGTATATGTGTATGAGTCTATGATTTTTACAGCAATATTTGTATTGTCAAGAAAGGAGTATCGTAGTTAAAATAAATTTTTTATGAATAAATTTTTGTTGTTGTTGGTATTCATGTTGTGTTACAAGAAAACGTAAAACCAGGTGTAGTTCGAAAAACTTGTAATGGAAGCATACATATTTATATTCAATATTTGTCTTAAAAACCTATTGACCAATATACTTTTTTTTATCATATTTTTGTATTTGGATTTGTATTTCATGAAAATACACACAAAAAATAAAAAAAATTTGAAAAAACTGCATAAATTTGTTCATTTCCTCCATGTTATATAATAATAATGAAAAAATAAAAACAAAAACAAAACAATCACATTATAACTGATAAAATATGCATCAAATAATACAATTTTATTACAAACAACAACAACAAGAAGCGTTAAAAAAACTTACACCCAAAGAAAAAAAAAAGCAATTGTTCATCATCAATAAAACCAAACACGCACTTTAACACACAACGATTTATTGCCAAATTATTCTTTTTGTTTATGATGGAAACCAACCTGAAAAAAAACGAAAAAAAAATTACCAACAAACATGTTAAATAAATAGCAAAAACAACAACAACAAAAATAATATTAAAAATAAAAATTTTACTTGTAATATTTTTTTCACGATTTAAAATAAGAAAAAAATACTTTTTTTTTATTACTAAATACGTACATACATATGTACGTACATACATATGTACGTACATACATATGTACGTACATACGTACGTATTATATGTACATACATTTGTATGGAAAAGTTAAAGTTTATTTGTTTAATAAATTATACACATTACTTGTATACAACACAACATACTAATGTACATTGGACACACACTCACAAAAAATGATAGTAAAACAATATTGCATAATATTTTACCAGCAACACTTATTTTTTTTTTTTTTCTTTTTTTTTGTTTAAATAATTAACACAAGTGAAGTTCGTATAAAAAAAAAAAAAATTCAAGCAAGCAAGTAAAAAAAACATAAAATTATGAAGTTCGTACTGAGTTATATTTATACAGAGGGTCAGTTAACAGGTTAACAGGTAAAAAGCAAAAAAAAATTTGTTTTAAAAGCATAAAAATATGCTTTCAAATGGCGCAATAATTAAGACGAGTGTTCCGAAAAAAAATTAAGTAAGAAATTAAACGTTTAATGTTTATTGAAGGGACGCCAAAACTTAATATTTTTACCCCGAACAAAAGCCACAAAGTCGAACAGTTTACTTGCTCTCTAATCTCTCTCAATAAATAACCATCATAAGAAATAGTTCTTAAAGAGAAAGAGATATGCTAGTGGTATTTTTGGCCATTTTGCATGATGTGAGATTAAATACAACCGATTTGAGGAAATACTCTCTTACTATCTTTATTAATAAAAACCCAGTAGGCAACTTAGTTCAACCACTCCCGAACTTTTATCGAATTTTGTGCTGTACGACTAGTATATTGCATGGCCCGAACTCAATTTGTAATTTTCTTTAAACCATAAAACTTTTTAATATCGAAAGTTAGATCGGCAAGTCTATCAAGAAAACCACCTCGCCCTTGGTATTGCCAGGGGAAGTGAATAATCGTGTCATTCTCCGCTATATAATTACAATTACAGTGGTGGTTATGGGGAATATTCAACCCTTCTCCCAAAACTCAATAAGCAGTAAACATCATAATTGTCCTCCAACTTTATAGGCAATCCATATACTGCCGTCTCCAAGTGCATTATCCTAACAATCTGCAAAATACTTCACGGTATTTAGAATTACAATTCCACGCCTAGCACATGTTCTCTTTAGAGGTTCAAACAATGTGTTCTGATGATTTATTCAAATCGCCTTAGAATTTACATGTTGGACTCTAAACAACCCCGATTTTAAATAAAGGTACTGTGAGTCTACAGTGATTCGTTAAAAAACCGGTTAACAACCTCAGATCAGTTATTTTTATCTTCCCTTTTTATTGAGCATACATACATACAAACAAAATTTTTCATTATAACCCTTTAGTTAGGATTACAACCTAGTTTCTGACACCACTTATATTGTGTGTGATAATATTGGTGACAGAATTTTGAGAAACTTTTCAAAGCAATTTTACTTACTCTCAGAGTTTTTGCCAGAAATCTGGTAATAAGAAGTCGCCAAAGAAATATTTTTTCGTTATGTTCGAGATGTCTGACATGGGATTTGAACTGTAGCCCCACATCTAATAAGCCAATACACTATCTGACTACAGACTACAGGCATTAGCATACCTATTAATTATCAGCCTCCATGCTGCTAAAGGTTTCTGGCCTCTTCAACAACCTCTAGGCTCTCCTTGTCTGCTTGCTAATTGTCTAGAATTTTCATAGGACCTGAGACCCAGCAAGGGTCTTATAGCCCTCATAGTTGATTTAGCTTCCCCAGACTATCTTCGATTTAAGCTCATAAAAGCTAAATGCTGCAATGGCATCCTGACTGTCAGATAGTTTTGTTTGTCTCTCTTCTTCGTGCCGCCTAACCAAGTAGAATTATAAATCTTCAGACGACATCGACTTCCGCTTGGAAGAAATCGGCAAGTTTCCCTATGGGCTCGGAGTATTTCAACAAAATAAAAGATCATTAACAAAGTATTGCAGCAGCTTACATACATACATACATACATCTTGGCCATCATGCCATAACAATAAATTGTCATCAAACATTTGGCGTCAATAAAACTCGGATGATTTTGTATTTCCTACAGAGAGCCGCTACATTCCCTGCATGAAAGTAAAACTGAATTGTACCCACATATAGTATTTGTTGCATGATTTATAATTTGGCATAATTTTGTGATAATTCAGGTTATAAAATACAAAAAAAAAAAAAACAAAAAAAAACCATAAAAAAATACTTTTTACCGTCATCTTGAGCAGTTGTTTGGCTCATTTGCATGCCAAACAAGCAATTCATTTCAGTTTTTCAGTCTCTTTTTTTTTTTCTTTCTTCAGATGAAATCAATCATTTCATGTTAGTTGTTGTTTTTGTTTTTGTTTCCTTTTGGTATATATATTTTTTTTTGTTGTTAATAATTTCTTCATTATGCTTTTATTGGTTTTATTTATTAACAATTGACAAATGTTTCGTTTATTTATCGTTAATTATTTATTTAAAAAATTTTGTATTTTTTTTATTTTTCTTCTTCTTCTACTTAAAAAAAATTGCAAGTAATTTAAGACGTTAATATCGTCGTTGTGCCATTTGTCATACAACATTTGAATTGCTATCATTGTCATGTACGCTTAATACGTAATCGGCAATTTACACAGACTGCGATTTCAGTTTTTTCTTTTGCTTTTAAAAGCAAAGCTTTTATGCATAAACAACAGAGAGACACTGTTTCGTTGAACTTAATTGTACTGTGGCACAACACTTGGTAAATAATCGTAGGTAATGGCTGGCTATAACATATCTTACACTGCAATAAACTTTTAGTGAAAAAAATGAGTTTACTACGGCGGTTTATTTTTATCACTGTTTCAGTTTAACTCCACGCCAAAATATACGTGACCATTACCAAACTTAGGCTACAAGGAAAGGACAACGAAATCTGCCAAGAATTTTGTTATTCTCGACATAATCTTGTGTGATGTGTGCATCAATTTTACGGACTAATGCACACTCCGAAGGCCTGCTTTGAGAAATTTCTCAAGGCAATTATCTACTTCGAGAGCTTTTGCAAGAAAGTCGCCGAGAGAGCGACTTCTTTAACTCTAGCACTCAAAGTGTGCTTGAGATGTCATTGAACTTTTTTTTTTTATTGATTTGAAAGACCTATTAACGCCATTATCTGTGGTATATACATCCATACATAATTCGTTATTGCGACTTCGATCGTCAAATTTTTTTGAAAAATATTTTCATGGCAATTATTCTCAGAGTTTTTGCCAGAAATCTGCTGAGAGAAGGTCACCGAAGAAATATTTTTTCATATTTCCTGGCGTATGAATCCAGACCTTACACTCTACCTACTAGACTGCGGTAGCTGTGTGGAACAGAACATCGTTCAAATGTTCACCACATAATCTCTGGGTGGCGCACAATCTAACTGTACAATTTTCCAAGACTCTAATACATAAATCCGATTCAATTTGATGATGGTTTGACAATAAAAATATCAAACGGGCTCAATTTTCATGATCTGCATTAACAGTTCACATCATCTTCATATGTGATTACCACAGCTTTGAATCACTCATACAGTATATCCAATGTGGCAAAAGTAGTATTCTACATGGCATGCTCTGTGTGGCCAGTTCACATTATCTGCAAATCAAGCGATACAGGCCAAAATAAGACATTATCAAAGAAATATGAATCGAAGACACTGGCAGCTCAAAATCGACATCAAACCGAGATTTTTACGATATGCATTGGACGCACTTGTATCTTCATGTGAATTGGTATTGTCTTAAATTTGAAAATCTTATTTGTTCACAGATCCCTTCATCTAGAAGTGTATCGAACTGCTGAAGATTATTATTCGATTTACGGATTTGACGGAACACATAGTTTGATAAAATAATTGTTTTATTTGAAGATTTGTTAAATGAAATATCCATGCATGGGCGATTAGACAAAGCAGACTGGAAAAATAATGGAAATCCGCATCGTTAAGAAATCATTCGACAGTCTGGAAGCTTCACAGTCTGATTAGCTAACATCGACAGCATGTTAGTATCTTTCACGAAGAATGTGGACCTTTCGAGTATACAGCCCAGCTACTTGCATGCCTGATACTTTTGCCTGGAATACGTTTTCACTGACCGTATAATCTTATCTTATTAGCCACGCCCACGAAAATCTTACTTCCTCTTTAAGCATCGTAGAAAATGCATAATCCAAATCAAATAAAAGATGAGTGGGAAATGCTGATGTGTTCTGATACACGTTTGGACATTAAAGCCATAAGAATATTAAGAAAGGGCTTTTGTTGCCCTTAAATGTAATTGTAATCGATTAAATAGATACAAAATTTGAAAAATAGTTCATGTGCGCCTATTGTCTCTTTGATTTATATCCTGTACGTGCTTTCTTTTAATTTCCTCGACAAAATAATGCCAAAATATTTGCTAAAGGCACTATAAATTTAATGAAATACTTTGGAACATAAGTCTTTACAGAATAACTTCCCCTCCTGCCTTGTTTTACTTTCAAAAATTAGTCGTAAAGATTAGATTCTTAAAGTTGTTTAAATCAAAATGTTTTATGAAATTTTTAATTTTATAAAATTAATCAAACAAAGTCTTGATTTATGAAACAATTGAATGCAAAAGAAAAAAAAAAGATTTTTTTTGTCAAAAAACGTCTTTTAAAGCAACTGCTTGGCAAATAAATGAATTTGGCATTCATCTGGCTGGTTGGTCTATTGCAAATTATTGAATAAATTTTAATTTTTTTCTTTCGAATTTAATTTTTATTGTTTTGTTGTTGCCTCAAATCATAATGCCACTAGTTTTTTTGTTGTGGTTAATGTTTAACAATTAATCAAAACGTTTATAAACATAAACATGCAAAACAATTAAACAATACCCCTCTGTGCAGAGATACATACTAGACCCACACATTTATTTTACTCACTCACTTACATTGATTGGCCCATTATTAGCAAAACAAAAAAAAAAACATCACAAGACAAACAATTCACAACAATGTCGTCATATTTGACAAACAAAGAACTGTCAAAAAATTCCCAAAAAAAAAAGAAGAAAAAAAACAAGGCATTGAAATGAAAATAAACAACAAATCAAACAAATGATGAACAAATGTTTTAAGCATGTGTAGGAAATATATTTTGTAATGCCCTACACTTCTCGTGCAAATCTTTAAGCCAATCAATTAAGAAATGTTTAGGATTTTGAAGACTTTTCACACGAGGACAAAGATAACTCCTTATGTACATAAACCATGACTTAAAATTGGTCTAAATCAGTCCATAAATAGACCGCGCAGTAATTATTGGAAATATTTTTTGGAAGGCCAACTAGACTATAAGTTTGTGTAACTGCATCGATGGCTCGGTGTCACTGTTAACGGCAGGTAGCATAGGTCGATGATTAATTCTGATCAGCGACATGTGGTTTCAACAGGAAGGAATATATGCTACAGCTATGGCCACATTAGTTACTCTCCATAAGCGATTTGAGGTCAAGTTCATCTCACGTGGAGGTGATGTGAACCGGCAACAGAGATCGTGCGATTTAATCCCGTTGGCCCTGTACACTATTTTTAAGACGCAAGTATTTGTGAATTAAATGGCCGTAGTTTAGTAGATAGTGCATTGGTTTATTGGTTCAGACCCAAAACAGTCATCAAGACGAAAATATGAAAAAAATATATCCTAGGGCGTCTTCCTCTCAGCAAATTTCTCTGGGAGTAAATAAAAAATTGCTATGAAAAGTTTTTCCGAAATCTGTCATTCGAATTCGACTTTAACGTGTAGATCCCGCCACTAATGGATAAAATTAAGGCATACAACCTTAAGTAGTGTGAGGGCTAGGTCGTTATCCTGACAGAAGTGTTGTAAAGACCAATTATGTGCAAATAAACACAAGCTAAAGCGTTCCTCAAAGCTGGCATTATCCCTACCCTGATTTAAGCGTCAAGGTCATAGAAAATTGTACACTTTGAATGTTCTCTACCCAGAGAAGTCGGTCATGATATTATTTTTAACTATGCTATCAATAGAGGCATTAAAATGAATATAAAAAATGCCGATGAATCACACAAACCTTGTTTTATTTATAAAGACAGGAAACACCTAATTAAAGAGCACTATACTGCGATTATAGGATTCTGAGATTGCTCCACCAATAGATCGTTCCGCTTGTGCTCTAAGTTAAGAAAATGTCCGAGCCAGTCTACACCCCCATTTAACAGTTTACCATGTTCTTTTGGTTTCGAAACCAGTGCAAACAAACAGAGAATTATTTTGTCATTCGGGATACCCAGTTTATAGCTTCCATAGAAAAAAATATTTCAGTTTGAGGAAAACAACACGAACATTTCTAATCCAAGATTTTTGTATAAAGAACACTATTGGACCCACCAGTATGAATGTGAAGGCTCCTCTAACCCCTTTAATAAATAATCACAGAATTAATCATAGTTTTGACAACCTAGTTTGTCAACCTTGATTGTCTGTCAAATTTAATTTCTAACCATTAAACACATAACAAATAGGGAGTTGACCAAACCTCTAACATTTGCTTGCCCAAAACGGTTTAACATAAGGAAGACCATTTGACTTTAATCAAGACTGGCTTTAATCAAGACAATTTTGTTTTCCTTGGCCAAAAAGTCATTCATTCTGTCATTGTTTGAAATAAAAATAATTTTTTTTTTTTATCAAATTATTGTTTGTGTTCATCACCAAATTGCCAACGAATACAATTACAACAACAACAATAACATTACAAAAAAACAACAATATTATTATTTTCATATAGTCAGTCAGTGGCGGCTGTATTTGAAAGTTTGGCATGCATGACTTTGAAATATGGGTTACCATAACGAAAACCAAAAACGAAAACCAAAAACAATATTACTTGTACCAATGCACAGGTACAGGTACTTTTTCTATTGCACTATAATACGAGGGTACCTGCATAATATTTTTTTTTGTTTCGTATGTTTTTGTTTTATAGTTAAACCTCCTCCCTCCCCTCCCTCTGCTTACTAACTATTCATTTGATTTTTTGCTGAAGTGCATTCATTATCATATGAAAACGTTTTTTTAAGCAAAAAAAAAAAAACACACAAAAAAGTTTTAAAACAACAGCAAACTACAGAAAATAAAGAAAAAGAAAAACAATTCAACTGCATTAGAGGGTAAGAAATGAACGAAAAGTTTTTAAAAATAAGGAAATCATATGGATGATGAAGACTTTTTTTTTTGTTTTCTTTCCATTCGTTCAGTCAGTATTTTTCTTTTCCACCTCTGCTGTTAATTTTTATGTACAATTTAAAGCTACAGTGCTGGCAATATAAATAGGAGCATTAAATAACACATCACTAACTCCTCACACCACTTATATATAAGTACCGGGACCTACAGTTTAAAGTCAACTCCGAACGACAGATTTTTTGAGATATTTTTTCATGGCAATTTTTTGCGAGAAATCCGCTGGGAGGTGTTCGCTGAAGAAATTTTCTTTTCATATTTCGTTTTGTCGGAAATATATGACCAGGGCTCTGAATCATACAACACACAACCTACTAGACTACGCCAACTTAGGTTATACTTAGTCTTTCTATGATTCTTTCAATATCTAGGATTAGTTTCTAGATCCACCGATCGTTAGCATTGTTTTCTATTCTTTTTAGCCATTTTCCCAGAGATTTTCTGCTTTCCGCTGTGCGTACATTTTGGACATTTGCTTTTATCGATCGATGAGAATAATTTCGTCTAGATAAGGCGCAGACTTTTCCCGAAATAACATGCACTTGGTTTGTTAGCCACGACGGTAATAGTACTTATCTTTGTTTTGTGCAAGCACAGTCCGCAAGGATCTCATATGAAAACGGAATATGTTTCATGTTCTGTCAGATTAAGAGTTATTGACCTCATCAGAAGTTTAATCAGGGTAATGTCTTCGTTCGTACTTAGTTGCCTATCTTCCAAGTAGGACGCTTGCCCAATTACTACGATGAGACAGATCTCAGCTTATCTTACGAATGGACTAGACTTGCAGAATGGACATTAAAAGAGGAGTTGCTATCACTAATCGAAAGATTATAAGATATTTTCCCGGGTGTATTTTTTAGTTGCTATCGATATTGCTGAGAATGTCAAACACTGTTGACACACTTTCCTGCCAAAGTGTGTCTTTGCTATTAAAATGTGTCTTAGCTGTCAAAGTGTGTCTCTACTGTTGAAGTGTGTCAAGAACAACATAATTGTTCTAATTAGGAAGCAATTTGTACAAAAATTGATAGTTTTTGAACTATTTTTACGCTTTTCGAATGGAAACCATCAACAAACCAAAGGAATATGTTTACCACACAGATTAACGCGCATTGCTTTCCAACAGTATTCCAGTGTCCTACTGTCATTCTAAGTTCAAAGCCTCTTAAAAATGCCCTAGGGCGTAACTCCTCAAGCAAATTTGCCGGGAAGCTAATGAATATTTCAAACTCCTCGATTCTTCTGCTAAACATATAACCATCACTGTATATTTTTAGCCGTTAATAAACGTTTTCATGGCTGTTTTTCTTTTCAATTTGAAACAAGAAAATTAAACTGAAATTCATGAAACAAAAAGAAAAAAATCCAATTCGCTTGTGCTGCTTCAAAAGAAAAAAGCAAAACAAAAAGCAAGCAACACAGAAACAGAAACAGAAAGAAAAAAAACATGTGAAAACGAAAATAAAAAAGAAAAGGAGAAAAAAAAGCCATTTCTTTAGAGTAGATGGAGTTTTGAATGCAAATATTATGAAATCAATTCCGCATTTTTGTTTATTTTTTTTTTGTTGTTGCTTTTTTTCCAATTCGAATCTTTTTTTTTCGAGAGATTTTCGTTGAAAAAGAGAAATAAAAAAAAAGAGAAACGAAAAGAAAAAGAAAGATCTGTTTATGGGTTACATTAGTAACCCAATGACAATTAAAGTTAATCACATTAAATGTGCCAGCAGAGAGCTGTTTTGGGCTCGCTGGTTGTCGGTTTGCTTGCTTCACTCAGCTTCATTGACTAACCGAATCCAACTTACCCACTTCCACTGACTGGCTGACGGACTGTCTGGCAGCCAGATTGTCTTTTCGACTAATTGCCAATGTATTGTTGTTGTTGTTGTATCCATAGATTATTGGATTTTTGTTTTTCTTCATGTTTCTCTGCGAATGAGTGTAAATGAATGAAACATTTGTAATGTGGATTTGGTTTACTAATCACATTTTATGAGTGTAATAAGATAAATTTTCAGGGGAAAAGATATAATAAGTCTTGAGGAAATTTTACATGCTGTTAGATTTTAAGCAATAATTTCGTGTAATTTTGTGTTAATCAAAAAAAAAAAAACCAAAAAAAAAAAAGAGGGAAATGAAATATAAAATTTGTTTAATGGGTTGGCGCTCTGGTATGATAATATGGCACAAAGAAAGTTGGGCTTTGTATTTTGGGAAATACAGCAATTAATGCTAAAAATTACTAACACAGTCTAGAAAAGCCACAGATCAGCAAGTCCAATGCAAATTGAAGAAGAATAAAACTGTTTGGATATAAAATTGAGTATTCAAGCTGTCTAGGCTGTGATACGACAGGAGTTAATTAGGATTTTCATTATGGTTTTAGGATTTTAAAAATTAAATGGAAGAAGTCCCCACACAAGACAACATGTACAACAAATAAGATAGGAATGTCAACCAATATATATTTTTAAAAATGATTGTTGTTTCTAAATAACGACATATGGTATCCCGATTATTCTAGAACTTGCTAAAGTAAACCAATTATCCTGTGAACTATATAACACTGGATTAATTAAACCGCAATACATGAAGTCTTCTTATTAGTACTCGATTTCATGGTTTAATCTCTGAACTCTGAATCTCTGACTCTGTTATTTCAAACAAAACGAATTAGGAAAAAAAACTATTTTGTTCGGCGCCTACCCGAACTGTCAAGAACTCTGAGAGTATATTAAATTGACTACCCCTCAGCCGTCTTCTACCAAGAATTCTGAGAGTAAATAAAATTGACTTGAAAAGTTTCTCAATACCTGTAGGTCCTGTTACTTAGTGACAAAATTAACACACATAACATGTATAGTGTGAGAAGCTAGATCTCTGCCTCTGTTATTTCAAACAAAACGGATTATGAAAAAAATATTTCTTTCGGCGCCTACTCCTTTGCAGTTTTCTGTGAAGAACTCTTGAAGTAAATAAAATTGACTTGAAAAGTTTCTCAATAAACGTAGGTCCCGTTAACACACATAACATGTACAGTGTGAAAAGCTAGATCGTAATCTTGACTGAAGTGTTGTTATGTACAGTTAAGCTGAAATGTCATCTGTCAAAAACACTAGTATGCAACTGTTGTTATTAATAGTACTGTGGAGATATTGAGACAATAATTAACAACGTAATGCTTAAACAGACTTCTTGATTAGAAGTGTTGTAGCATGAAACTGAATTAAGTTTCAAAACCTTTTGGCAATTATTTCAACATTTTCAATATATTTAAAGCGTTTCGTTCTTTTTTTAATAATTGCCATATAAAATAATTATTTTTTAATCATTTTATTCGCATTCAAAAAAACCCACCATCATTTAAAGCCATTTAATGATTGGCCGGCCACATTAAAATAAAAATCTTTTGCACAAATTTTTTTTTTTTCTTTTTATTGTTGAATATTATTATCATAATTATTTAATACAACATAATTTGAAACAAAATTTAATTAATTTAACATTCTGTATGGTATTTTGAAGTTGTGAGATTAATATGTTGAACAAACGCTTAATATAACAATTTTTAAATAACAAATATAACAACAACCAACAAAAAAAACTACAAAAAATTTATAAATTTTTAAAATGAAACAATTAATTTAATTTTAGCAAAACAAAACAAAAACAAACACAAAAGAAAAAAAATGTTGTGCGAAATAAATACCATAAATCAAGTGTTAAATAATTGTGCTATGAAAACTATCGTTATCGTTATACCGGCATTAAATTAAAACTAAAAAAAAAAATTTAAAAAAAAAAATTAAATTATGCACACACAACCAAAAAACACAAAATAATGCAGAATCATTTAAAACTGAAAATGGTGGAAACAAAAAAAGGAAAAAAAAAGAAAATAAAAATAAACTAAAAATAATTCACGTTAAAGTTTAAACATTATTTTTTAACCAGTTTTTATTTTTTATTTTTTATTAAAGTGTATAGAATATCAGTTAATTGCTCTGTTGGCTGTGGCTATTTCAACGAACAACGACCGGCCAATAGCCACCGCCACAGCCACAGCCATTTGCACGTTAAGCATTGAACAAAAAAAAAAAAATTAAACGTTGATCGTTATAAACAAAAAAAAAAAAAACTAAAAAATAAATTGTATACATTAAATACAATAAAAGAAGCTGTGTGGCCAATAAAAAATTAACAAAAAAAAAAAAAAACAAACTACAAAATTTAACTGGGTTACAAAGTCAATATCAAGGTCAGTTACAACATGAAGCAATCTTTTTGAAACAACAAACCAAAAAGAAAAAAAAACGCTCTTAACTTAAAAAGACAAACAATTAAAAAAAAGTAAAAATAAAAAAAAATAAATACGTTGTATACTTGAAAATGACAATGAAAGTTTCATTGGTTTTTTCCTCTCTAAGTATAAAATTATGTAATACAGTCCGCATTACGACCTATCTTTTCACACCACTTATGTAGTGTGTGTGTTAATTTTTTAAAATCGACTCTGAATGACACAGACATAATTGGCCGTTAGTCAAGATTACAACCTAGCTTCTCACACCACTCATGTTGTGCGTGTTAATTTTATACCTGAGTGGCGGGACCTACGGTTTAAAGTCGACTCCGAGCGACAGATTTTTTTGAGAAACTTTTCGTGGCAATTTTATTTACTCACAGAGTTTCTGCCAGAAGTCTGCTGAGAGGAAGTTGCCGAAGGAATATTTTTTCATATTTCGTTTTTTGATGTCTGACCGGGGATTTTAACCCTGGCCTTTTGTCTAATAAGCCAACTCTTAACCTACTCAACCTACTAGGCTAGGGCGACTTTTCCAAATGACAGATTTCTGATAAAAATTTCTTGGTGATTTGATTTTACCCTCAGAGTTTTTGCGCTTTGCTCGAGATGTCTTATCTGGAGGTTTGATCGGTGGCTTCAGGTCTAATAAGCCAACACATTACCTACTAGACTACGGCAACTTAACTTTAACTTCATCTCTACATTATTCTATGAAAAGGTATCGACCTATAAAAAAAAATTACTCCTTTAAGAGCTTATAAATTTGATAGTGGACTAGACATTCATCATCAAACAGTTATTAAATCCTTTAAAAGTTGATTAATCAAAGAAGAGGTTCCACATGAGTTAAGCGTAGAAATTTATACGGAATCCTCCATTTGCTATTCACTGTTAAAAAATATTATAATCGTAGTATATCTGAAGCGAATAATTACAAGCGATGGAAAGTGAATTAAGTTCGACAATAATTTGAGAATAAATTCTTGGGCAATTCTTAAAGAATTTTTTAGATTGCAATGAAAACAATATCCAGATGGCAACACTATCATTCTGGGCCATACTACCGTATAGGCTGCAAACACTTTTCTTGAAAAGAAAACAGTCACACAATGAAGTTGAAGAAACTGTGTAAAAAATATCCTCGGAAACTTTTATGCGAACAGTGGTCACTGTCAACCACTGCTAATTTATAGAGTGTAATGTTTTCTTAATCACTTAATCTTAATCACTTAATCGCTATTATAAAAAAATATTTGAATAATTTGCACAAACACCAAAGCAATATTCCCTAAAAAGTTTAATTTATTTCAAATTATCAAGGTTTTCTTTATCTCATGTATTATTAACATCAAAATTAATTAGACTTTATAATCAATAAACAGTTAATACGGTCTATCCTAACTGGATTGCTAATTTATTTTAAAAAATTAATCGATTTGAGCATTACCTTCCTCGTTTAGCCATGTCCCACAAAGGTTTGTAGGAACGAAAACCATAAATTAATGAAAACAAACAACCGCCCGGCTCTGCGTAAAATCGCATTAATTATTTTATTAATTATTTTTAAATTAAACAAAACAAAAAAAAGGAAATAAAAATATTTTTTTTAAAAAAATGGCTAAAAAGCTGATGTTATTGACACTTTTTACATAAATTTAGCAAAATAGTGTGAACGAATCAAGTTTTTGAACGCAAATTAAAAAAGGAAACAAATTTAAAACAAATCTAAGCGGTATTTTATTAGAAAAATTAATTCTGAATTTCAATTTAATTAGATTTTTTTTCGTTAACAAACTAAGTGGGTCAACAAAAAAAAAAAAAAAAAAAAAATCTGATACGCTTAGATTAATTGAAACAAAAATAGAAAAAGCACACACTAATTTTACGAATTTCTGAAAAAGAATTTTGAGAGACGTTTAGTCACCTTTCAACAAATGTGGACCATTTTTCTTCTTTTGTTATTTTAATTTCGTTCAGTGTTGCGTACCTAAATTCACAGTTACTAACTGGCTTACTGGTTAGTACTGAATATTGTGTATAAAAATTGACATACACAGGCTTAGTTACTTAATTGGTGATTACAGCTCTTTTAGACAAGTTTGAAACCTAACTGTTCACATCATCCAAATTTCCACGAGTGGCAGGAACTACAGTTTAACGTCGACTCTAAATAACAGGTTTAAGGAACTTCTCATGGCTATTTTATTTATTCTCAGAGATTTTTTCCCAAAGACAGCTGAGAGGAAGTCGTCGTAAGAATATTTTCTTTTCATATTTCGTTGTAGTCGAGATGTTTGAGCTGGGGATTGAACCATAGAATCTCTCCTAATAAGCCTACCCAATACCTATTACACTACGACGACTTTCAACATGAAATAAATGAAATTTAAGGCTTGACAACACATGAAATGTTAACACTGATATACGTTAAGCACATAGGGACTTGTACAAACTTGTACCAAAAAGATGGGAAGGATGATAATGATAATTATTAACCTTTAAGCCTAGGCACACTTGGATATAAACTGTGAATATTGCATTGATTTGAACGTGTCGCGGCAACGTTTGTTTCCAAACGTCTTAATTTTGATTAAGCAAAGATGAGAAATTCAACTGAACAAGTAAGAGTAACTATTTAGTTCCGTAATGCTGTAACTGATAACGAATAATGGTAGATTGAATGTAGTAGGTTAAGCAGTGGGCACTGCAAGAACAGGAAACATATTTTTGATAAGACTTCTGATGTCACCCCCTCTACACTCTATATTACTGAATCCATTCGATATCTTCGAGTAGTAGTGGCAGGCAGGATTATGCCCTAGGTACGATAGCATAAGCACTTCACTAAGTTTCCTTTCGTTCTTACTAGCAACATTCTGGCGACATTCAAAGCAAAAACCAAAAGACGCGATAACAACAATTACTCGAAATTCCCTTTTTGATGGAAAGCTAATGTTTCTGGGTGGAAAGTATAAACGAAAAACAATTCAGAATAACTTAAACGTTAAAACGTTGGAATTCTTTTCAGTGTGAAAAACTTTTGTAACTTGAGTAGAAGGATAAAGGAGGACACCCAAAATAATGGCGTTCAATGCAGACTTTTATGTAATAAATGCTTCTCCAAATTATTTTCTTCAAAATCGAATATCTTATGTCGGTTAGAAAATTAACACTGGCCATCAAAAGAAAGAATTCGTTTATAGATTAAGCTGCCTAAGAAGTTCTTAGTTTCACCTACCATTTGAAATATGTTCTACTATTCATTAGAGACAGTTCTTTACATTATAGGGTATCGTATGCTGGCGTATGATGTCTACGATATTTTAATTTCTTTTTGTTTTTCATTCAAAGTACTCATCAACGGACTGGAAGATGATGCCGCAAAATGGAAATGAAACTTTTTTACGGCTGCATTGCTCTTAAGTAAAATGGAAGTGTAGGCCTAATCGAATATGCCTCTGCATAATTCAATCATAAAAGTTTATGTTTTTCTTGTGCTACAAACAATTTTTTTTTTTTTTGTAAGAAAATTGTTTAAAAAAATAAACAAAAAACCAAAAAGAAAAATAAGGGCAAAACCATTACTTAGGCTGAAATTTTAAATCACAAAGCAAAAAAAAAAAAATTGAAGAATCATTGAGGCAGGTCGCGTTAACTACGTTGACTCAAGTGAAACACTGTCCAACTGATTCACTTACTGCTTAACTGACAGACTGACTGACTGACTAACTGTGTGTCTAACTCACAATGGGGAAGTTTTAGCATTCAAGCGTTAATTTTGTGTTTGTTTTTCGTTTCTTTCTTCATTTCTTTCCTTCTTTCTTTTATTGTTTTATTATAATTTTTGTTTTGATAAAAAAAGGAAAAAAAAACTCATGCGCTCCCCCATTGTTTTTTATTTTTTTTTATTAGTGTGAGCATTATTTAAACTTATGGCAGATCATGTTATAACTTTTAAATTGTTTTAAACTCATGGCATAATTTTATTTATTTGATTGAAATGACATTTCAACAATGATAGGTTATACAGAAGGGGGAAAAGAGGGCAATCCATATCACTTTATCAAAAGCAGAAATTTACAGGCAGTTTTAAGGTGAAAAAATTCGAGATAGATCTTCATACTTCTTGTACCGGGGGGTATTAGAGTTTCAGATGCGTAAAAACCATCAGTATGCACAAAACTTGAACCTAGGGACTACAAATTTGTCGAACTCTATCCATACTACTTGCTTATTTACTTATCAAATTGATATTTTTAAAACCTCAAATGTCCGATTTCGTACTGTCTTAACCCTTTCTGCCAGGGCTTTTGATGTGCATGAATGTTCTGGTCAATTTGGTCTTGCTCAAAAGCAGACATGATCATTTCCTACGCTGTCATTCACCTATTTTTGCTTCAAATATACGACCGATATTACTGAGTCAGCAGTACCATATTAATATCCATGGCGTTCAGGGCCTCATACAAGACATTGTTGGTATGTAGACTTGAGTAGAAATTTTCTCACGGTAACTGCATTTGCCAGAAGAGAAGTCATACTCTTTGCCTGCACAATAGAAAAAGAAAACTGAACAAATGGATCGACTTGTAGAGCAGGCAGAGGTCTCTCTTCTCAACTGCTTATATACTCGTATACGTACATAATTGGTCATTACAACCCCTCAGCCAGGATTAAACATAGATTCTCACATCACATATGTTGCGTATGTTAATTTTTTGCATGAGTGGAGGGACCTACAGTTTAATGTCGAATCCGAATGACAATTTTTCCAGACCAACTTTTCATGGCAATTTTCCATTTACTCTTAGAGTTTATGCCAGAAATCTGCTGCTGTCGCCGAAAATATATTTTTTTTTATATTTCGTGTTGCCTTACCTAGGGTTTGAACCGTAGCTTCAAGTCTAATAAACCAACATATTACCTAATAAAGTACAGCGTCTACAGCTTCCTATTGAAACCATAATACTACGTTAATTAAAAAAATTGTCTTCCAACAATCTAGTTATAGTTCTCGGCCTTAACTTGAACTTTGTTTAACCGCACGTACCGAATATATCGCACTTCGTTTTATACTCATTTACCACCAGACAAGTGCCATTGCACTAAATCACCACTTTCTACAGAACACTTTCCACGACGAAGTTGATTCAAGTGCTCACTTTGAGTAAAATTTTGCGTGGTTCGGAGACAACCGATCTTTCCGATGCCTAAATATTGCAGCATTAACGCAATTCCGATCAACTATTAAGTGTTGCCATACGATTGTTATGTGTGTGAAAGGATATTCTGTCTACAGTGGACTTTCTAGATCTGAAGCCTCACTGATATGATCCAATCAATGCTTTAGGTTGTAGTTCACATCTTACAGATTTTAATTCCTAAAGATTTGAATTTGATATTCGAAATATTCAAGGACTATTTCAAATTTGCAACACTGACATCCCCTGTTTAGTTCAATGACTTTCAATTATTAGCCATCAAGCAAGATTTTCTAGAAAATTTCCTTTTTGATGCAATTTTCATAGATAAAACGAAACAACAAAACACGATACAAAGAAGAAAATGTTGCAAGAAGACGTGATTATTTAAAAGAGACAAGATACAAAACGAAATTACGAAAACGAAATTTCAAACTCAATTCAATTCAACTCAACACAATTCAGCACAATTTATTTCGAACTCCAATGTCCATTGCAAAACTGAATTTCAATTTTATTTTTTCCAGAAAGTTTCAATGTGACTTGTATTGCGGATGGTATTTTCAAAAGACTGGCATACATTTTAAAGCAGAAGATGAAGCAAAATGGCAAAGCACACACTGAAATACAAATAGAATTTGAAATAAAATCAACACCTTTTGGCTAAAAATCTCTCTTCTACTTATGGACCAAGCATGAAAAGCTTTAGCAATTGGTGTGCTGTTGTTGCAGCATCTTTTCTTATTGTTTTTTGATTTATTTGTAGTTGAGTATGTCTGTCTGTCTGTCTGACTGTGTATTTTTTATGTTGCCTTGTAAAGTATGTTGCAAATACTTTATGTGGCGTGTATGACAAGATATTTGTTTAGTTGTTGCACATACAAACGTACATACATACTTAAATAATATTTGTTTTTAAAATTTTATTGTTTTTGTTTTTCTTATTATTTTTTAATGTTTTTACTGCCACACGACTCGTAAACCTTTGTTGATCCAAGCACAACAGTTTCTCTTGTTGAGGTTTTTTTTTTAATTTTTGTTTCCAACAATATTTTATTTTTATAACCCACACAGCTATTGGAGGTGGCGGTATATTGTCCATATGCTGACGTTTGTAACGCATTAAAGACACTTCAAATAGTTCCGCCACCTGGTTTAACGGAAAAATAGGATAATGGAACACTTCTTAGGTGATGTTCTGATTTTAAGTTTTAATTTCACTGCTTTAGGGCATAACCTATTGTACTTCCCTCATACTTGACGGGGTATACCCATAAGACATCCTCCAAGCATATTGGCCTGACAAATATAAGGCTGTTGTTCGGTGTCAACAATGTAAATCCTCAGCCCTGCACAATCCAGATCACAATCCTGGTTTTCCTTCTTGGCTGCATTAATTCCTCACATTCTTATCGTCTCAGAATCTACATACTGGGTTTTGCCTTCTTGGATGCTTTAATACCATTCATTCTCATCGTCACAGAATCTACATAGTGAGTCGTAACCTAGGTTTTTCCTTTTTGGATACATTAATGCCCCACAGTATAAAATAATGTGCGTCGATAATTCATTCTCATCGACACAGAGCGTACATATTGGATTGCAATTCGGGTTTTGCCTTCTTGAATGCTTTAATACTTCACAGGAGCCAATAATGTGAGCCGATAATTCATTATCATCGTCGCAGTTCTACATATTAAGTCGTAACCTAGGTTCTTCTTGGATGTATTAATGCCTCACAGGATGCAATACTGTGCGCCAATAATTCATTCTCATCGTCACATGGCCTGCATATTGGTTTGAAATTCAGGGGTTTGCTTCTTGGCTGTTTTAGGGACTCCATAATGTGCGCCGGTAATTCATTTTCATCGCCACAGAATCTACATGTGGGGCAGCAACCAAGGTTTTTTTCTTTTTGGGCGCGTTAATGCCCAACAGTATACAAGAATGTGAGCCAATAATTCGTTCTTATTGTTACATTTTCACAGAATCTACGTGTTAGACTCGAAACAACCCCCATACTGAAAAGGTGTTAGCTGGGCCTATACTTGAGAGGCTTCTCCTTAGTCTGTCCTTTTCAAACATCCGTCCACACTCCAAGGAAGAAAGCTCAACTCCTCACGTTGGTTTGCTCATTGTCAAAAATTCTCACATGACATATGATCCAGCAGGGGGAAAACTTTCTGTCTACTCCAACTGATTTATTTTCTTCATACAGTTCCATACAATCTTTGATTTAATCTCATACGCGAATGGCGGATGCCAATGTATGTTAGCCAGTACTTTTAAAGTGTTAAGGATTTCAAATAAAATTGATTCTCTCAGAGCTGAATATTTACAGAAGATACAGTAGAGTTTCGTCGATATTTCACGGTGAGTGCAATAACTTAAGGCACTATCCTTATTTGGATTTCTGCAGCTAGTTGTACTATCAGACAGTCTACTCTTTAGAAATTCTAATTCCAAAATTATAGAGTATAGGGTACAATTTATTCGGGATTAATCGAATGCTACCTTCTTACCTTTTCTTTTTTTTTTTTCGAGTAACTTTCTATGCAGCATTAATAGCAGCAGCAGCAGCAGCAGCTGTTAGTTGCAATTACAGTAACTGACTGGCAGCCGTAGTTTGTGGCTTTTATGGCTTGTGCGGTAAAGTATTTTTCACCCGCTTTTATTTGATTTTCTTTCATTTTTTTTTCATTTCATTTTTATTTTGCGACTGGAATTTTTATTTCACTCGATTCAACAGACTTTCGTTGGAATTTTTCAGTTTTTATTATCGATGACATAATATTAAACAATTACAAGTGTATTGTTGCTATTGCTATTGCTATTGCTATTGCTATTACTGATTGTTGTCTACTGATGTTGCTATTGTTATTGTTGCATTTAGTGGCAGCAATGAAATTTTTCACTTCTCTACAATCACATTATAAACCGTATGCACTGTTCCATTCAATCCAAAATGTTTTTTTTTTCTTTTTTTTTATTATTGTAACGATTACGTGCGTATGCATGTGTCTGTGAGCTGGTATAATGCTGGTGTTTTCACTAATTTGTTAATTATTGGGATTATTGTTGTAACAAATCGTTGAGAGTTGATACTCCTGTAGCGTTGATGATTGATGGCTTTTATGCAAATATGGCCGAAATGATGTTAATCATCATGGAGAGTAACAATTTATATGCGGGATTAATTTATATGAGGTTTTAAAAATCGATAAAAAACGATATACACGATTACCATTGAAAATTATTTCTAACCAAAGCTGTTATTAAACAGGAGGAGAAGAAGCCATGAAGGCGTAATGGTAAGCATGCACAACACAACTATAAAATTCTTTATAAGATGTATGGACCCATATGGGCGCATAATGGTTTTAGGTTTAGAATAAACTGTGAGCTTTAGTTTGTAATAAGACGATAACAGTCAAAGGATAGCGGTGTCGACAGTCCAGATGAATTTTTCATAAATTTAAGGAACCACTGATTATAGGATACAATCTTTAATAAACATTATGACGCACTCTGTAACAGTATTTTTTTGTGAAAGAGTGAACATTAAAGAGCCAAAAAAAAACTTATTTGCTGCACAGAAAGCAACATCGGTAGCTGCATTATTAAATTTTGCAAAAAGCAGGCGACTATTCATGTTCCAATATCATCTAGGTTTACCTCGAAATAAGACACACGATAAAAAATGCAATTGGAACGTTTGGCGTTATGCGATCAAGTTATCCTATGTTATGATGGAATTCAATCAGGCAGGGAAGATAAAGAGAGACAAAGTTTTCACAAACCTAGTGGGCTAAAAGAAATCAAAACTTTTGTTGGAAAATTACAATACCGGCTATCCAGTTATAGCAAGGTGATGTAAATGAATCATCGGAATGCATTCTTGTAACCTATGGAGTTTTAATGCATCCTAGACGGAAATATGTAGTACCCATAGCCTAGTAGGTAGGGCGTTGATTTATTAGACGTTATGCCAGGGATCAAACCTCAGGTCAGATCTCAAACAAATCGACCAATTCCCAGCAGATTTCTGGCAAAAACTTTGAGAATAAATAAAATCGCCATGAAAAAGTTTCTTAAAAATCAATCGTTCAAAGCCGACTTTAAACTGTAGATACCGCCACTGATGTATAAAGTTAACACACACAACGTAGGTGCTGTGACCAAAGGGTTGTAGTGATCAATTAACACCAAGCAGCATACTGAAGTTTGCCAGGTTTCAGATTAAAAGGATAACCTATAAAGTGGGAAGGGAGATCATGCCTCTTCAAGATAATAATAATTAGATTAGACGAATAAAGAGGACAAAAGGGAAAAGTTTACCAATCTGTTCTATTAGTAGAGAGAACCCACAACACCATGAGTCAATCAAGAAAAAATCATCACGCATGAAAATCACGCCTAAAATAATATAATAAATTTGTCTAAGCAATATCAATCTCCTCTGCAGCAATTGTCGAGGAAAAAGCAATAAAGAATAGACGTTGCATCCACTCACTGATTTGATCTCATTCCCATACTGAAAAAAATTGACAGACATTAAACCCAAATAGGGTTAAATTTTAGCGGCACTAAGTATAGACTAAACTTGCTAACTAAAGTAGACCATACTCGTTTTATAGGAGTGCATTCAAGTGAAATTGTTGTCAGTAGCTTATGAGAGCCAAAGCTTTGTTGAATTTAGAAGATTTCTTTTCCTTTTGAACACAATAACTGTATGGCAATGGCCGCTCAGCGATAAGGCCTGTGTACGGTTAATATCACTATTTGATTTGGTATGGCCGGTAGCACTGAAACGACCCTCATATTAGCTATGGTTTGAAGAAATATGCTTAACACAAGGTTTAAAAAATTGCTGTGATTTGATTGATGATTGGGAAAAATGTGAAGGGATTTGTGCCTTCGAAAAATGTAAGCTAGGCAAGAGTAGTAAAAAAAATAAAACTCTGACACTCCAATAGTTTCACAAAATGTTTGAAAGAAACAATTTACAATTGTGATGTTGGGGAGACATTTTTTTAAAGTTTTAAAAAACTAAAATTAAAAAGATTTAAAAAAAAAAATTAATTTCCAAACCGTTTCCCATTTCACAGAAAGAAATTTCATTTTGCATAAATTTTTCAAATATTTTTTCCTGCATAAATACATACAACACTTTAAAAAAAAAACTCTCATGCTTATAATTCGTAACAAATAATTAAAATCAATAGAAATTTAAATTTCAATTTTACTTCCTTTACCACACAATTATTTCTAATTTTTTTTTCTTCTTCTTTATGTTTTTTTTCCAATTATTTTTGCATTAAATTTTTGTTTTGAAATAATTTCCATACAAAAAAAAAAAAAAGTTATTGTTTTTTTTTTTTTTTATGTTTTACAACAACAAATTGGCCAATAGATTATTTGTTTGGTTTTTTTTGCATTTTAACCAAACAACTGCAACCGTTTTTTCCAATTTTTTTTCTTCTATTTTCGTTGTCAAGGTTACAACAAATTTGTTATTGTAATACTCAGTTCAATGCAATGAGTTTTTTTGTTTTTTTTTTTTGCGGACTTGTATGCCGTTGCCATATTGTGGTTTTTTAACTGCAGTTATTTTGTTTTTAATGGACTTGAACAGCGCCAGTCAAGCCATGGTGAGTGAGTATATAAATTTCAGAAATCATTTTTTTTTGCAAGCTTTTTTTTGCATTTTTTTTTTGCAATTTTTTGTCGGTTTTAATGCTTATAAATTACAATGTTTTTTTTCTGAATAGTTACTAGAAGGCTGCTTTTATTTGTTGTTGTTGTTGTATTTTCGTTTTGGATTTGTTTGCAAAATTTAAACTCGAAACTACACTGACTCGGTTTTTAAACGAATTTTAGAAAATTTAAAAATTTTTTCAAATTGTGCTGAAAAAATCTTGGGTCTTATGAGGCATTTAAGAATGTGGATCTATTTTTTATCGGGCAAGAAAATCCTAAAGTTGGCATTGTTTATCAATATACGCCCTACTACCGCTTTCAATTGGTATTACTGCAACTGAGCCAATATAATCATTGACATTCGCAATATAATCATTTACTTCGCCTGCCAAAAAAAAGCTCTACTTTTTAATGTGCTGGCACGCCTTCTGTGCTGCATTAATTATTGTTGCAAAGACATGCCTTAGCACTGCGATCATACGATTTATTTTGCTCCCCTCCAACTTAATAGGGGGCCTTATTGTTATTATTGTTGTGAAGACAAGCCTTAGCACTACGATCATACGATTTATTTTGCTCCCCTCCAACTTAATAGGGGGCGTTATTGTTATTATTGTTGTGAAGACATACCTTGGCACTGCGACCATACGATTTATTAGGGGAGCCCCCTACTTATTTCAACTTAGTAGGGGGCATCCCCATAATGCCTCTTCCAAACACATTGCCTTGACAAACTTCTGAATGCTGCTGCCTGGCACCTGATATGCAGCCCAATGTTTCCTTCTGGAATGTACTTACACCAAGAATGTGCTCCGATATTTTATCGTCACACGGTCTACATCTTGGATTCGAATTCTGAATATTCTGAATAGGTCTACTCTGAGTCTACAGTGCAGTGAAATCGCTGTAGTTGTGTGTTGGCTAATTTAGAGGCTAGGTCATTTAGAAGTCGCCGTAATTTGTTGGCTTGACGTAAGTCTACGGTTCAAACCTCAAAACAGATATGTTCACCGAAAAGAAAAACGAAAAATATTTCTTCGGCGACTGCCTCTCAGCAGATTTCTGGCAAAAACTCGGAGCGTTAAAATAAAATTGCCATGGAAGGTTTCTCAAAAATCTGTCGCTCGATGTCGGTTTTAACCTGTATGACTCGCCATTCATTTGGTCCTCCACTATTTAATTCTTATTTTTGCTGCCTTTTTCCGTCCTATTTCCGTATGTCAACCGAATTTTATGATCTCTAGTTGAAGATTATGAACTGGACTGAATATGGTTTGAACATGATCGATTTTGAATTTCTAGAATGAAAAATTTTTGTGTTTGTCTAAATCAATCAAGGAAAGCGATTGGAACAGTTAGAATTTTTTTTCAAATCACATCAATAATCTTGGGTACATGGACAATATTCTAATTTCTCAAGTCATAGTGGAGATATCACTTGAAAATCACTTAAAAATTTTGCCAAAAGCCATCTCAATCCATTTTTCATCGCATTTTGTACATGACGCTTCATGTGTCGTTTTAATCAAAGAAAAACTATGAAAATTCCAATTTTAGAACGAATGCAAGTTTTTGTTGCAAGTTTTTCTTCGTCTGTACTATTTGCTCGTAATATTTAGTCACAAAATCTATCTGTCTACCACCACTGTATACATGTATGTATGTACAGCGTAAAAATAGAATTACTAGTCTGTTGTACTATCTGCTTATGCCAACGAGTATCAAAACAACAGCTGTTGTCTAGTGTGCGGTTAATATTTGTCGGTTGGTTGTTAATTTTACTTTTTCATTCAATCGGTTTTTGTTTTTGTTTCAATTCTTTTTTTTTTATTTTTGATTTGTATTGTGCTTTTGATGATGCTTTACCGCTACTTCTATTATATTACTGTTATTGCCATTTTTTTTCTATGCCTAACAATTATGTAATGCCATTACATTTACTAGTTTTTTTTTGCTTGGTTGGTAAGAAAAATTTATATAAAATAATTTTTCGCATGTGGCTAGAGAATAAAAGTGAAAAAAAAAACTTGTTAAAATGAATGAATTTTTTAATTAAAATGAACAATAAATTTTAATAAGTAATAAAAACAAATTCAAAAATTTCCAAGTGGTGGCATAATTTTCTTAGGCAGTGTTAACAACAATCGTTAAAATGAATAGATTTTTTTTTTAAAATAAATAACAAATCTTAAAAAGTAATAAAAAAAAAAACAAATAAAAAATTTCAAGTGGTAGCATCATTTTGTTAGGCAGTGTTAGCAACAATTGGGAAATAGATTTTTTATTTAAAATAAGTAATAAATTTTAAAAACAATAAAAAATTAAACAAATAAAAAATTTCAAGTGGTGGCATAATTTGTTAGGCAGGTGTTGGCAACAATTGTTAAAATGAATAGATTTTTTATTAAAATAAATAATAAATTTTAAAAAGTTATAAAGAAATATGAAAAATTAAAAAAAATTAGGTGGTGGCATAATTTTTAGTAGGTAGTTGTGCAATAATACTCTACCCCTTTTAATATAAAATTTTTTATAGAAAAAATTGATAAACTTTTTTAGTTAAAAAAAAAACCCCTAATTTAGCTGCAGAGTAAAATTTCCTTTAAACTGCTGATTAAATTGTGTATGTGGGCGTGACAATAATGTTATTCATTCAGCAGTTTCAAAGCCGTTAGTGTGGAATGACTGCTACCTATTAAAAATAGCTTTCATCTCACGAACTACTTATGTAGTGAAGAATTTTGTAAATACGAATATGGTTCGTTCAGCAACCGATTAACATGCAAAAGGAGTTGCAATGTACGACAGAGTCGTTGTAATTCAAACACAGAGACTTTTCAAGCATTATGGTCGTCAAAATCGTCCTGCTTATAATTATAAAGAAATTTTAAAAAAAATAAATCCTTAGACATTTTTTTAGAAACTTTGTTCTGTTAGCGAAAGTGTGACGTACAATTCGAATTTATAGATTCCACAGCTTTGTCACCAAGTAGGCTTTTTTTCAAACCATTGAGGCAAAAATTTTTGGCATTCTATTTCATACTAAAAATGTGTCAAATTTTATGCAGAATTAACTATGAATCCAGGTCTTCTAATACTAATGACAACTAAAGAAATGATCCAATCTGATCTGATCTGAACCGCCTTTACTTTCTGTTTGAATGTCAGGAAATCAGAAAAAAGTCTTTTAGAAGATAGAAAAATCATCAAATATTTCTGATGCGAATTCCTCTCAGCAGATTTCTGTCAAAAACTCTCGACAGTGAAATAAAATTGACATGAAAAAGTTTCTCAAAAATCTGACATTCGGCGATGACTTGGAACTGTAAGCCACTCATGCCTAACAAACACAACATAAGTGATGAAAGAAGTTTGGTCCTGACTAAAGGGTTGCAATCACTAATTATGTATGTATGTAGGTCCTAGGTCCTATTATTCTTAAAGCTGCTATAGAAGATAAGTCACTTGCTCAGCTGAATAAATCGATTAATGAAACGGAATCAATACAAAAAAAGGGAAGATGACAATGCTTAAACCCAGGGAACTAAAGGATAATAATAAATAACTGAAGGGTTATTAAAACTAGATGTGGCCGCCATTAACAAAACTCTGCATTGAAATAAAAAACCGTCTATATTAGTCAACCAGCTGCACGAAATTTTCTATGAAAATTAAAAAAAAATCATTCAAATTTCCTTTTCCTTCATTTTTTGAACACCTCCTTGTACCGCTTTTCCATGAACCGCTTTTCATTGGAATTTAAAAAACAATTTTTCGTATCTAAATTTTTAAGTACACGCTAGTCAGTGTCATTAAAAAATCGCCATTAAAAATCAAATGTTTTACTCACTCACACCTTTTAAATTAAATGCTAGAATTAAAAGAACTATGATTTCAAATTATAAACGACAATAATAATAACAACAACGACAGAACAACAACAATTACAAAAACAAAATTATCAATTTATCATCTTTACCACAATGCACACGGTCATCATCATTAAATTACTTTTTTGTTTACACTGAAGCCTCTATAATCAAAAAAATAAAACAAAAACAACAACAACAACAACAACAACGTTTTTAAAATTATAGTCTCAGGCTGTTGTTGTAATTGTATAGATCATGATAAGGAAGCAATAAATTTGAAAATGCACGCAAATATGGTGGAAAAAAATACGAAAAAAAAGCAACTGAAATAGGGGGAACAGACGTTAATTTAAACATTTGTAAAATCGACAACAACAACAACAATGGAAGCAGCAGCATAAACTACAACAATTTTCGTTGCTAATGACAGACAACATGTTTCCAGTAGTTAAATTGGCCAATAAAATCTATAAAAGGCGACAATTCTACGTGATATAGTCCCTAAGCAATAGAATAATAAGCTAAAAATATTGTATTTAAGACCACCTTTGCAGCAAAGCCTTAAGTGCTTACAGTGGTAAACAAAAGTTCGTATACAGAATGTGTAAAAAGATTTCGTTTCCTAAAAAATATTTTTTCGTTATGTTAGGATGTCTGACCTGGGGGTTTGAATCAAGACTTCACGTCTAATAAGCCAACACAGTACCTACTAGAACCCATACATACATAATTGGCCATTACAACCCTTCAGTCAGGATTACGGCCTAGATTCTCACACCACTTTATGTTGTTGTGCTAATTTTATACATGAGTGGCGGGACCTACAGTTTAAAGTCGACTCCGAACGACAGATTTTTTTGAGAAACTTTACATGGCAATTTTATTTACTCTCAGCGTTTTTGCCAGAAATCTACTGAGAGGAAGTCGCCGAAGAAATATTTTTTTCATATTTCGTTTTTGATGTCTGACCGGGGATTCGAACCCTGGCCTTTCGTCTAATAAGCCAACACAATACCTACTAGACTACGGCGACTAAGACCCATACTCTCTGGAAAAATGTATTGGATTGTTGTATTGGATATTGCGGAGAGGGAACCTTGCCTACTAATCCATCTTTCCCTCTTAATGCGGAGAACCCGGGATGCTTGGACTTTCAGATCAAACAACTGAAGCTTTTATGGCATCAGAACTACAGGCCCCAATCGACCCAAAAGTGTTAAAAATTGTGTGAGTATTTGCCTGCTCTTGCCATAGCAGATGATTCTGGAGAAAAAGTTCAAAAAAAGTCTCAGAATTTTTCCCCAACAAAACAAAAGAGCTCATATCGCAGCTTGTGATTGTTTATTTAGTCAATACTGCCAGATATACCCTTCGGTGTCTATTTTTCGTTGTAAAGCTGAAGCAATAAAGAAGACCAATGAAGCGGCTTAGACAACATGATCAATTGGTAAAAGCGTTCTCTTCGAGTGTGTTATTTCTGAGGCGTAATAGTCTAAAATTTACACTCAAAATTCTTAAAATAGTTTTTAAACAAAAACAACAAATTTGTATTGAAAAATCCAAAACTAGCTTGAATTTTTGAACCCACCTCGCATAGAGATTTTAAAAGTTATTCATTTGACCATCAAACCAAACGAATTACTTACAACGAATAATAACCAGAACTATCATAACGAGTTTGTAATAAAGAAATCATTATGAAATTATGAACACACCTTCATTAGCAAGGATCACAAACTTATCTGACAACCTATGGCAGAACTTTGATTAGAAACAATTGAATTGTGAAAAGAAAAATCTCTTAATTATTATGAGACTCTCGTGCCACTGCAAATAAAGTTCAATAACACAGAAGCCACAGAAGCCAAGTTGAACTAATAAAACTAAAAAACAACAACAAGAATAAAAAAAAAAAAGAAATTCATTTCCAAGTGCATTTCAAATAAATTTTCTTATAAAAACTTCATTAAAATTTTTGAATTGTCATGGAATGCAAAAAACGGGCAAAAAGGGGAGAAAAAGGGGAGAAAAAAAGGGCAAAACAGAAATTGTCATTCATTTGTAGTAAAAACAAAAGGGACACAAACAAAAAAAAATCGTCATCATTAAACTTTTCCTTAAACTTAAAACAGGGAGAGAGAAAGAGATAGAGCGAGCGAGAGAGAGAGAGGGAGAGGGACAGAGTGAAAAAACACGCACAATAAAGTGAATATTCTTAGCAAAAGAATAATAATTAAATGAGTTTTGTTTGTGTGCGAGCAAAAAGAAAGCCAAACGTTATAAGGGCGTTGAATAAATTGCATTTTCCGCAAATCAGGTTAAAAGTGAATGAGGGAAATTAAAAGCAATGAAGTTATTAACGGCTTACGATGAACACTTAATAATAAGAATAAAAAAGTAGGAAATTGTTATTCGAAATGGAATTGAAATTCAAAGAAAAAAAAAGAATTCGATAACTTCTATTTGATATTTAAGTTCGAATACAGTCAAACCAACTTAGAACTCTTAGAGCTGAAATTCAGTATTTTGAGAACAAACTCCACTAGACTATACAATAAATAAATTAAAATTTTAATCAGCTTGTACATTGAAAGATAGTTCTGAGCTTATCTCTAAAATATATTTTCCCTTTGGACCCTTAATCGATACTTCTGGAATGAAATAAGCGATTATCGAATTACGTACAAAATTAGTTCTTCAGCCCACTATTCGTGTATGAAACCCTCTTTCTCTAGCAAGTCTTTGTTATTCTCTTCCAAAAATTGAAATTCTTCGACCATAGTTCTACGATCTATATGGTAACCCCCACAGGTTCCTATACATATGTACATATACATATATATCCTATGATGTATTCTTCTAATAACAGAATATATATATTGGGCTTGATGAGATCCCTCTTCAGTTTCTAATGAAATGGCCGTTTACTGTACTCAGGGCAATCCAATGAATGTGTTAAATCTGTTCTCATTTTAATTGCCCAACAAAAGTTTAGATTGTCTCCAACCAATTTCGCTGGAGCAGAGTTTTAGCCTCTTGTGATCATCCCTTTCACACTTTCAAACATCTCTTCACATTCTTGCTGATAGGATCTCGTTAAGGAAACCTCAACTGCCTACCTATCGCTCGAATTTTCACATGTTTTTAGCTCCATCAGATAGTGACGCTATTTCTCCTGCCTAGCTAATTCAGCTTGCCCACACAGTCCTGTTTTCAAACGAGACGAACGTCTTTTGTACTTCTTGTTCAGATCGAATCAGTCACACACATCATTTGATGACATTGACTTTGCTTGAAAGCTATGCGCGATTTTCCCCATGAGACCAGTCTTACTCCCACATACTGGTGCCTCTCTTCAAAGAGTATATAGCGCCCAAATTCCTCCATTTACTCAATTATTCAGTTTCCGTTCTGTCCAGGAAACAGTTGAGACAGCTGTCATCCACATCATTTAAGAGGCCACAAATCTCTGGTTCCGATTACCATATGCAATGGGCTTTAATACAACAAAGTCTCCAGCGCTTCTGTGGGATCCACCAACGTAAGCTCCTTATACTAATGTGTGCTAATCACTATGTCTTTACATGTCCATCTCACTGGGACGTTGTGAAGGTCTGCTTGTGAGATGAATCTTCTTATCTCAGGCCAAGAGTTGGCATGCATTATAATTAGGGTTCTTAGAACGCAATACTGAACCTAATGTTAACTATTCATGTATCACGTCGTACAATTTATTTAATTTTTATGGAAAAGATTCTTCCAGGTGCGGAAGAGGGCTTTAAAGGCCTTAAAACCTATTGTTTGACACTGCTAAGCTCATTATTGATTTTCCATTGATGGAGATGTAAACTTAAATAACTTTTTTCCATTTCATTACGTTTTACTGTAAGATAAGTAATCCAAACCAACCCAACCCCTTAGGCATACAATTGTTTCAACTCTCAACAAACAAACAAACAAACAAAAAAAAACAAAATTCTTCACGTACTTTTCCTTCATAAAAAAATATTTCATTAAAGAAAGTTTCTTAATTTTTTTTCATGCTTTTTTCCTTCATTTTCAGCCGAAATTAATACGCAAATATGGTTACCCGTCGGAAACGCATACAGTAGTAACTAAGGATGGTTACATACTGGAAATGCATCGCATACCAAAGAAAGGAGCACAGCCAGTGCTGTTAATGCATGGCATTTTAGATACCTCAGCCACATGGGTGTTAATGGGTCCTAAATCGGGTTTGGGTAAGTCAAATAACACTGTGGTGGTTGGTTGATTGTCTATAAATCAGTTGTTGGAATTTCATTTGTTGTTGTTGTTGGCTATAATTTAGGTTACATGCTATCGGATTTAGGCTACGATGTATGGATGTGTAATGCACGTGGTAATCGCTATTCGAAAAATCATACCAGTTTGAATAGTGATTACATGGAATTTTGGGATTTCACTTTTCATGAAATGGGAAAATATGATTTGCCAGCAAATATCGATTATATACTGGCCAAGACCGGCTATGACCAGCTACACTATGTGGGACATTCACAGGTTCGTATATGAACGATTCAATTAAATTCATATTTCAATGCCTTTTTTTTTTTTGAATTTCTTTCAGGGTACTGCTGTATTTTGGGTTCTGTGCTCTGAACAGCCTCAATATACTAAAAAAATATTATCCATGCATGCCTTGGCACCCATAGCCTATATACACGATATGAAGAGTCCACTATTTCGTACTTTGGTCTTATTTTTAGATTTCCTAACTGTAAGTTATGCTGTTTTTTCTGTTTTCTTTTACAATTTGACCACAACATTGTTGTTTTCGTGTGTGTGTGTGTATATTTTCCTTTCTTTCATTCATTGCAGGCCGCCACACGCATGTTACGCATCACGGAATTTATGCCAAATACAAAATTTCTTGTTGACCACAGTCAGGTGGTGTGTCACGACAATGCCATGACACAGGATGTCTGTTCCAACATTCTCTTTTTGGTTGCCGGCTATAATTCCGAACAATTGAATAAGGTTTGTACCACCAAAACGCACATACCATCATAACACAGCGGCATAACACATACATATTTGCAATTTATTCGTTTGTGGGAAAATGTAGAATTGACGTACAGGAATTGGTACTTTTTCTGTTTCTTTCTTCTCTCCTTTTTGGGTAGAGAATTCACATTCATAGGAAAGCTATTAAGGTTTAGGATATATTGAAAAAAAAGAAAAATTTCTGTTTGATAAGAAGATTATTAGAATTTACCAAATTAGTACTTTTTTGGTACTTTCAAAAAGTACCAAAAGTACTTTTTTGGTACTTTCAGAAACTACCAAAAGAGTACTTTTTATTCAAATGCTGTTTCGAGTACTCTTCCATTGGTTATTAACCTCCTGAGAATTAGTACTTTTTTTGTAATTGGTACTTTTTTGTTTCCTTTTTTTTTAATTTTTTGTATAGAGAATTGTCATTCTTTATGAGAATATTAAGGCTTACGATATATATTGGAAGTATAGGAAGAATTTCCGTTTAATAACAAGATTTTTTTGAATTTACCAAAATAGTACTTTTTTGGTACTTTCAAAAAGTACCTGAAATAGTACTTTTTATTCGAATTTTGAACAATAAAGAAAAATCTGAGAACATAATTCAAATTATTTCTACATTTGATTGCTAATATGTTCTTAAGAATTATATTAAAGTACCAAGCCATTGGTAAAAAATCGTTTTGTACTTTTCATTCTCTTTATTTCAAGCTTTAACATTCAATTGCTCTTTGTTGAACATGTTTCACACTCTATTCCATGTATTATTATTTAATATATGCCAGCCTACAATTTCATTTCAATTGCTTACAAAAGTAGACCAATTTAATAATTGTGTCTCAATTATGTCATAAATATTACCCCAAAAAAAAACAACAACAACAATAACAAAACACTTAAGCACACACAATTATATTGCAAATACAATAACAAAAAAAGAAAAGAGGATTGACAATTACAGGCGTACACTCGTAATACACGTCAAATGTAGGAACAAAACTAAAAACAAAATGACAACAAAATTCCAACTAAATGGCGGTGAGAGTGCCATGCCATGTTATGCGGCATATGCGGTATTCCATAAGTCGCAACTAAAACAACATTTCTACACTCACCCACAAAATTATGTTTACTAATGACAATAAAGCGTATCTGTATGTGTGTGTGTTAAAAACGAAATAAAACAAATTGCACTTCCCATGATATGCACAACATATGGGAATAAAAAGCAAGTCGAAACGATAAAGAAAGTTAAAGTTATTTCAACTCTGCAGTACCCTACATCATGTGAATATCGGTTTATCCAGGTTATCAACCAAACATCCAAGTTAGCATTGAGGCGAATGCTAGCTTAACCTAACCTAACATTGAGAAAATGTGGCGTATAATTCGAATTTATAGACTCAATATAGCCTATGTCAGCAATTGAATGAATGTGAATGATTTTTTTCTAAATAAAAAGACGAATGGCCTGTTTAAAGTGCCTTAATTGCTTAATAAACTAATTCCTCTTTTATAGTGATGCATATGGTTTAGCAGCAACACCGGAAGGGCATCATGTCGCAAAAAAATTTTTGACATTTAATGCCGTTAAGTTCAAATTCATATTTCCTACACAATACTCAACATATGAGTAATTTGCCATGTGTGGGGGTGTGTATTCAAGTAGTAATGGATTGGGTGGAGAACAAAATTTACATGACATTGTCTCTCTATTATGTAAAGTAGACTAAAAACAACTACAACTACAATTGCAATAAAGAAAGAAAGAAAAAAATAGGAAACAACAACAACAATTTATAATTGTTAACATGGCCATGTGTTGTAGATTTTTAGTTCAACGGAAATTTTTGTTTTTGTCCTCGAAATTTTTGCCTTTTTTTATTGAATACTAAAGGGTTAGCCTTATAAGGGTTTTGTAAATTTAAAAAAACATACCCGATAGAGAAGCATTTCTAAAATTTCGAAGGAATTTTTTGAAATTAAAAGAACATTTGAAACGAAAGACATAAAGTCCTTAAAAGAAAGGAATGCTACTTCCCTTAGGAGCACACCCTTTAATTCTTCCTCAATTACTTTTACTATATCGATTTCCCTTCCTTTACATAATTATACCGCCCGCCCCTAAAAGAATTGCCTTCAAAATTATCTCTTCGCCATTGAAATATGCTTCCCTGCCTGCATGCCACAAATGATATTTTCATTTAATTGCAACAGCCTCAAAACGCTGATATAATATATTAACGTTTAACCACATATTGTAGACTTTATAACCACTGGCGGCTGGTAATAGCAATTCTAATGCTACCACTTGTGGCAATGGCAGCACTAAATAATCGTCATCGTTCTTTGGCAATAGAGTGTTCCAAGTGAAACTCTATGTCTCCATAACAGAGACTACATGTGTGCTTGATGCAATAAAATGAACGAATGAGAGATTCATGAATGTAATGAATGTAATTATTTTAATGAATTTCAATTGACTCATCAATGGCAACGACAAGGATTGGAGATAGAATGATAAATTGGTTTTAGAATTGAGTATTACAGGGATTTAAATAAAAAATCAAAAAGAGAAAATAAAGTAAAAATAATGCTTGATATGCAGTGTTAGACAGCATCATGCATGAGAGTATCAAGGATACCGCAATTCCAATTCTAAACAAGGATTGGCGAGAGAAAGTAAAATAGGTTTTAGAGTTGACTACAACAGAGATTTAAATAAAAAGATTAAAAGGGATTAAAATAAAAATAAAGCTTGACGTGCAGTGTCTGAGAGGATCAAGCATGACTATTGGATACCGCAGTTCTGGTCCTGAACAAGGATTGGAGATATAATGATAAATTTGTTTTAGAGTTGAGTGCTACAGGGATTTAAATGAAAAGATTAAAAAGAGAAAATAAAATAAAAATAATGCTTGATATGCAGTGTCTAACAGCATCAAGCATGAGAGTATCAAGGATACTGCAGTTCCAATACTTAACTAGGATTGGCGAGAGAAAGTAAAATAGATTTTAGAGTTCAGTATTACAGGGATTTAAATAAAAGATTAAAAAGAGAAATTAATTTAAAAGTAATGCTTGATATGCAGTGCCTGAGAGTATCAAGCATGACTATTGGAAGCCGCAGTACTGACTGCAATCGAATTTCATACCCATATCCGCAAAATTTCATATTCACGGTAGCCTTTTCATTCAATAACATTTTACTTCTTTATTTTAATAACAAAATGTTATCTCCTCTTTTACCCCCACAGACCATGCTGCCGGTCATGCTTAGCCACACACCATCCGGTGCCTCCATCAAACAACTTGAACACTTTGGTCAACTCATGAAATCGGGACATTTCCGTAAATTCGATCGTGGCTATTTACGCAATCAACTCGAATACAATCGCATGACACCGCCAGATTACGATTTAAGCAAAGTCAAGGTACCGGTAGCTCTCTACTATTCAATGAACGATATGCTGGTCTCAACAACAGGCGTTGATCGTCTGGCACGTGAATTGCCGCATGTTATCGATAAGTATTTGGTGCCCATGGAAAAGTTTAATCATTTGGATTTTCTCTGGGCCATTGATGTTAAAACGCTTGTCTACAATCGTCTTGTACGGAATATAAGACGTGTGGAGAATTTCAAATTGAAACACAGCGCTAATTTGGCAAATTTGGCAGCGACAATACAACAACAGCAACAGCACCAACAACAAAGACAGGAAATATTACATAATCAACATACACTACCATTACCGCCACAACAACAACAACAAAGGCCGCCACTTTTGATGCCGGTCACCACTACTACTTCAGATGCCACTACGCTTGTGGGTAACAATAATAATGATCCGCTTGTGAACTCGGCAGCAGCGGTTACTACTACTACGACGCCGGCACCAATTGTTGTCGATAGTTTTGAACCAAGACAACAGGAAGAGCAAACGCAGACTCAGCCGCAAACGCAAACACAAACTCAACCATTGCTTTTGGAACATCCTCAATTGTCAACCTTGCCGAATGTCATGACAAATGCGTGAGATTTTGTTTAGGGTGCGCTCCATTAATAATTTTTAAATTTGTCTAAATGGGAAACAGTAGGGATAGTCACAGATCAGAAGAATACTTTTAGTATTAGATTTTTAATTGATTTGTCTGAACACATTGACTGCCACGACAGAAAAGAAATGAAACGAAATCACGAGCTATCTCGTAGTTCGTCAGTCAACGTGTTAAAGGAATGATAAAGAAATGTATGGGAATTAAAAAGAGTTGATGAGCAAATCTAGTTACCTGAAATTCAGAAGGTTTGTATCTAAGATAGAAAGATCTTGTAGAAGGCTACATAGGATAGAAAAAAAAAATTATAATTCGCGGCTGATTATTGCAGAAAAGCTGATGTTCTTTATCAATTGATTTATTTTTCCTATTTCGCCTTGGTGCTATACCGTGATCTGTGCATATCCCTACTGAAATTTAAATATTATTAAACATTATAATTTAATTTTTTAAAGGTTAATGTTAAATAATTATGTTTGTAATGCACGTTTACCAAATAAGAATTATTAATTATGAGCGTTAGTTGTTGTGTGAATGTAAAATGTATATTGACTGTGATGACAATTTTTTTGTTTTTTGTTTTTTGTTTTTGTTTTTTTTTTAATATTTTTTTATTAATTATTTTTCAATACCAAACATTTATAATTTAAAATATGCTTTAAAACTATTTCCTTGAATTTTGTTTTCTTTTAATTGGCATTCCATTTATAATTCAAATCATCTTTAACTGTCTCGATATATGTTTCATTCCCTATATGCGTCTTAAGTCTTTTATATTTTTATAATTTTTTATTTAAAATTCTTTTATTTTATTTTATTTATATATTCTGATAATTATTTTTTTTTCATAATGTACAAAAACTAATTAGTTTTTAATTTTTACAATTTTTTTTAATAATTTTAAGATCCACGTATAATCTCAAGTTTTATTTTAACTGCGTTTATAATTTTTTTTTTAATTTTCATTAGTTTGTAAATAATTTGTAAAAAAAATTTAATTTTCAATAAAATTAATTTAAAAAAATCATTTGTGTGTAGATGCATACTTATAAGCTTCCCATGCCACTTATGTTGGCCACTCCGAACGAGAAACTTATCGCGGCAATTTTTTTTTACTCTCCGAGTTTTTGCCAGAAATCTGCTGAGCTCCACTCGCCACTTATGTTGTGCATGTTACTTTTATGCATGAGTGGTGGACCTACAATTTAAAGTCGACTCCGAGCGAGAAACTTTTCATGGCAATTCTTTTTTTTTTTACTCTCAGAGTTTTTGCCAGAAATCTGCTAAGAGGAAGTCGCCGAAAAAATTTTTCTCATATTTCTTGTTGTTGGAGATGTCTGATCTAGGGCTTTGAACCATGTGCATACGTCTTATAAGGCACATGCTGTTTGAAAAAGGATAAAAAAATTTTTTTTTTCACAGCTCTCTATGCCCTTTTCATCTTATTTTCGTTTCTTCCATTGTCCAGCGAACATAATTACAAATCAAATTTTTGGCCTTATTATTGTAAATTCCAAAGTGAAACGGGAATAAGAATAGCAAACGTTACAAGATATTAAAATTCCGGTGCACAGAAATCTCCTTTATTGAACTCAAAATATCACGAATCCAAGTGAAGGAATCAAACAAAACAATTTTTTGTAAATGATTACAGAAGGTAAGACTGTAAAGTTTTAAAAGTTTCGTTTGCTGAATAAAAATCAAACGAAAGTCTATGTTTCTCACACCACCCGTGTGCCACGGAACCTACAATTTAAAGTCAACTCTGAACAACAGATTTTTGAGAAACTTTTCAACGCAATTTTTTATTTAGGTACCGTAGGTAGGTAGGTAGAGATGGCTGCCAATCCAAGATAATTGGAGGGACATACTTCGGCCTCAATGGGGCCCATTGTGTTACCTAGTCTCGAAGCAGGTACCGTCACTCAGGTTTAAAATTAACAAACACAATTGGTGTGAGAAGCTTATTTTATTTCTGACTAAAGAGTTGTAATGATGGCTGGGTAATCTAGTTCGTAAGACACTATCTATAAGCGAGAAGGTCGTGGGTTCGATTCTTAGCATACTCTGGCCTGACAGCTCTCGTGAATAGAAATTCAAAAATTGTTTTTCTTCTGGCAATGCCATTCATTGTCAATTTCTTATTTAACATGCTTAAAGTATGCAATACTTTTTTTAATTTGAAAGAAAATATGGCTAATGTAGCGTTTTTATTCAAACGCTTATTATAAAATTTAAATTTTAAATTGTAACGAAATTTTAAAATATAAACAAAAATTTATAACGGCAATCTTTTGCTCTACGACAAGTGAAGAAATATTTTTTCACTTACCTGAGATGAAAGCAATTCATCTTTCCAAGTGAAACCTGAAACGAAATAAAAAGAAAAGGATAAGAAAACATTATTAATACTTCCTTTAGTGACATTCAATGATGATTAAGAATGAGAAAAGAGCAAGCAAAACAAGAAATGGAATAACAAAGGAAATTAGCAAATGACCTGACACTGATCCATTGAATGCAGTTTTAATTGCACTCAACATCTTTAGAAATGTGAATGTCATTGCTCCTGTTATTAATGTTTTCTTCCTTCCTTGTGTTGTATATAGTCCTGACAGTTTGCGAAATGTCTTTTAAAACAATTCATTAAAACAGTGTGTTTTCTTTCATTTCATTACACGATGTCTCGTATAAGTTTTCTGTATTCATAGTTGTTGTTTCTTTTTCTTTACTTGTGTTACCTCTTGACAGTAGCAAATGATTAAAGAAAGAAAATTTGAAACTTTTTCCATAACTTTGTTAACTTTTTCTTTGTTCTCACATTGTATCGAAAAGATATTTTTAAAATGACACACAAGCAAAGGAGAAAACAAAAGTAGGAGAGGGTGCATTAGGACAGAAAGAAGCTGGAAAGTGTTTTTAAAGAAAAAGTGAAAAAAAACTATCGCTGGAGCTGTATAAACGTTAAACTAATCAAGTTTCTGGTAGAATATCTATGAAACAATTTACAACTTCGATTTGAGCAATAGCAGACTGGAAATTTGGAAGTAAACAGTCTATGTTACTGCCCGTTTTCCGACTGGCACTGTATAATTGCTCTGATCAGTGCATAGTCTAAGAAAACATAAAAAAAAATCATTCTTTAAAACTTAGAATTCGCTTAAAAACCTTTTCGGCTAGGCATATAAAACATCTTCAAAACCGCTTACCACTTTAAAGACAATTCAATG
>QOCX01000441.1:148739-165130 GCA_005959815.1 Sarcophaga bullata
TTTTTTCTCTGCTTTGAAATAAAAATATGCTGCTGCTGGTTAATGTTGTTGTTGCTGTTGTTGTTGATATTTCTTGTATATTTTTTTTTTTTTTTTGGTAAAAAAGAGTTAATATTGAGCGCGGCTGTCTTATAACCATGACGCAGTAAAGAAACCGGCTAAAATTCCAATATTGCGCGTTTAGTCCTCAAAGTAAAGGTCGAACTAAGTCAGGGGACCAAAAAACCAGAACACCCAAAGTGGCTGCGCTGCAGCGTTTTGAGTTGAGAGTGCAACAAGAAAGAGAAAACTAAAAAGAAGACACACACGCCAACACATTCGAAAACGTAAAGCCGTTTAAGAAACAACATTTTGCTATTTTTTTACAACAAAGCAAAAACAAAAAAAAATATATAAAACAAGAAAAAAGTTAAAAAGTAAAATAAAAAAATATAAAATTTTTATAAAAAAAAATAATTTTTTTAAAACAAGTTGGAAAAATTTTTATTTAAAAACCTTAAAGCGCTTAAACGTTGAAGCGACAAGCTTTACAAATACGGAATAAAATAACAGATGAAAGGCTATTTTTAGTACATGAAATAAATAAAAAAATTTAAACAAATATTTGAAAATTTGAAATAAAAAACACAAAAAAAAAATTAATAAAAAATTATAAATTAAAAAATTAATTGAAAAAAAAAAGAAAAAAATTAATTGAAAAACAATGAAAAAGAAGAATGATTTAAAAATACAACTCTTAAGTGTGGTAAAATTATTTTAAAAAAAATAAAAAAATAGCTAAAGGGTTAAAAATAATTTTTTTAAATATTTAATAAAAATATATACGACCAAAAAAAAAAAATATTTTCTAGAAAAGTGTTCCCATTTCGAAAGGAAACAAAAAACTCCTTTCAAAATCAAAATATTTTTTTTTTTTTTTTTGTTATAGAAAGTTGCAATATGACTGACCTTGAATGTAACAATAAATACTCGTTTAAAGTGCATAATAATGGAACAAATAAAGAAAAACAAAATTAAAGCATTTATTGCAAGCAAAATCATATAAAACAGAAATTGACGGAAAAAATTAGTTAAAAAAACTAAAATTGTTACAAAAAAATAAGTCGAATTGAAAAAAATAATAAAAAAAATTTAAGAAACTAAAAAAAACAAACAAAAATATATAAGAAAATATTAAAAAAAAAACAATAAAAAAATAAAAAAAAACAAAATTAGAAAATAAAAAACAAAAAACACAAAATATAAGAAAATATTAAAAATTTTTTTTTTTTTTTTTTTTTTTTTTTTTTTTTTTTTTTTTTGAAGAGCTTCCTTCGTTCTTCCATTTTTTTTTTAATTTTCTGCACATTTGTAGTGCATTCATATAATTATTCTAATTTCCTACTAATTCCATAAATCTTTAATTTAAAGGTCGGTAGGAAATGGAAATAAATATCCAACCCACTTGACTTCTAAGTCATGATGCCACTGTGTTACGCTTACGGCTTAATTACAATAATTTAAGCACGTAGTACAAATTGTTTAACATACTCTCTTTGCACAATATTTATCCGCGCAAATAATACCTCAGAGAAATCATCACAGAGAATCAAACAGTCCATTCCATCCATAGTTGAAGTGACCTGTTAACAAAACGAAAACATAGATACGCTCAAACAATTTTATTGTTATGATAAGTCTTTATAAACTCTACAAACCTACAAACAATTTGCCACAATTACAGAGCAATTGAAAGCAAAATCTGTCTCTAACCTTAAACCTTAGTACGTAGAATAATAAAATAACCGAACACTTGGCCTATGACAGTGATTGGCAGTGTACTGTAGTGTAGTAAATACACAGCACCATTGAGCCTGTTCATACCACATAGCTTTGATTTGTTTCCCTAATTCACAGTGGCCCATAAATTAGACTATTTTTAAATATTACAGAATATTTTCATAATTTTTAGCTCCTGTTCAATCATTTGAATGCTAACATACATCCATAATAGCTCATTACAACCCTTCAGTTTGAATTACATTCGAACTTCCCACTTTATACATGAGTGGCGGTAACCACAGCTTAAAGTCAACTCCGAACAACAGATTTTTGAGAAACTTTTCATGGCTATTTTATTTACTCACAGAGTTTTTGCCAGAAATCTGCTTAAAGATAATCGCTGATGAAATATTTTTCCATTTATGGTATCTGTTGCAAATGTCTGACCTGTGGTTCGAACCGAAGTCTCACGTCTAATAAGCCAACACAATGTACTAGTCTACGGCGATTTCAAAGCTTGCATTAGGTCAAACTTTCGGAGTACAAAATAAGGAAATGACCGATTAGTTGGAATAGTATGTGGACCCGAAAATCTGTGAAATATATTTTCGTATTTTTTTTTTTTGAATGGTTGGGACCTGAACTCAAATAAAACTGAGCGAATGCAATTTCCCCTCTTATTTTATAATGTAAAATCAATGGATTTTTATTTACGACACCTAAAAATTACTATACAAGTGATGAAAGTGTAAAAAGCAAGAGGATTTGTAATACTGGGAAGTAAACCAACGGAAGTAATAACGGATTGAAAATAAAGAGATAAACGTCACGTATTTTTTTATGGCAGTGATTACATCTTAAATGTAAAGGGTCTTGCGGTTAAACTGTTACTGAATATCTCAATGAAGACATTAGACAATAAAAAAAACTTAATGAAAATGCTATAAAATACGTTAAAATTATTTCAATTAAAAAAAAATTAATTTTAAACATAAAAAGTAATTTTTTTTTCTTATTTTTTGTTTACAGAAACAAATTTATTCAACAGAAGCAAACCAAGAAATATTTTTGAATTTTTTTTTGAAATAAAAACAAAAAAAAAACAATTTGAAACGAAATAAATATTAAAATAAAAAAGAATTGACATCAACAGACAATATTCTTCTACGAAAAAAAAAAATCAAATCAAATCGAAGGTCTCAACTTTTTCAAAATGAATTGGTTTCTGTTGCTTTTAATTTTAAAATGTTTACACGCTACATGGGCTGCGCCCATAGATTATGGGGATATAACAACTGAAGGTTTGTCAGAGGCCAATACAGCAAATAATCTATTCGAATCGATGGAAAATACAACCCTAAAAGTGCAACAAGAAGAAAACAGCTCAGCGACAACCACACAACAGAGTATTGAAGTGAATACCGAAAGTGAATTTCCAAACTTTGGAATACAAAGCTCCTACACAACCGAAAATTTGCCAACTGAAACTAATTTCAGTAGTGAAAATGTGTCACAAGAATCGCTAGCGTCTTTTCAAACATCTGAACCAAGTGAAAATGCTAAAAACGATTTCACACTTACGAGCGAGACTTCAACAAACATAGACTTGGAGTCTCAGGTAGACAAGTCTGGAATTCCACCAACAACAACAGCACCCGAAACTGAAGACTCAACTCTTCTTTCCAAAGCTGATTCTTTAGAAGAAAACACGGCTCAGGAATTGCAAAATCATACTGAAATATTGGTTGAAAACGGAAGCGAAATAAAAGCTGAGGCCGTAACAGAACCGCCCACACAGTCTTCAACTCAGGAAATAATAGAAAATTTGTATCAAGACTTGCAAAATCAATCGGAAAAATTGTTAGGAAATCTAATCAATAAAGAAGCAGAACAAAGCCTTACAGATTCTCCGAAAACTTTAACACCAACTTCAATCTTAAATTCAGATGAGAAGGAAATAGAAGAAGCCGTTATTACAACTTCAAATACGGAACAAAATAGCGCAGATTTCTTGGAAAATCCAAAACAAACATCAACTGGAAATGATGTCTCCACAAATGCCACTCCAGAGCACAGCTTAATCGACAGGGATTCCACCACCATTATCAACTCAGATGTTGCACCCAATGACGATACGCCCATAACTGTAGCTGAACAACAATCTGATCTTAATGCATCTGAAGTTGCTAGCAACCCAAATGAAGTTTCCAATTTTAAACAATCCATAGACTCTTTTGCTGAACAACTTCAAGATATTGGCAGTGGTGTTAGTAAAACTGCAGCAGATTTAGTCAACAAAGTCGAAGAAAGACTTTCCTCCGAAGTTGCTCAAAATTCACCGAATTATCCTCACATAAGTAATGATAACTCCATGGAGGCTGAGCAATCAACTGAGCAACCTGAGCAACCTGAACAACCATCTAAACATATCCCCACATTCAAAGAAACTGTAGACAGTTTCATAGCTGAAGTCTTGGATATTGGCAGCAATTTGAATCTGATGAACAAAGCCGAAAGGAAAGAACAAGTGGCAGGAGCTGATCAGAAACAGGAGCAACCTGAAGAACATGAAGCCACGTCAACAGAGAGTTCACTTGCTGGAACCGAAAAACCGGAAAGTATTTTGAATTCATCTTCCACTGCTGAAAACAAATCCGAAATTGAACAAAATTTTGAGCATTTGATTGGCTCTGCCAGTGAATTTTCCAACAATTTTGGAAAACCTGTAGAGAGCTTATGGTCTGTAAATGGAATAGAACAAGAAAATGTTGCAGAACAAAAGGCTGACACAGTCGAAAGTGCTGTCAGTGAAAAAACCCATGAACCTTCTCCAACCATACAAACGTTGGTTGAAGATACACGAAATGGAAAAGATGTAAACCTACAACATCTAAATGCAAAACTGGATAACAGTGAAGATGCTATCCCTACCTTAATTGCAGAAGAAAATTCTTCATCTTTTGCGGCTATGGAATCCAAAAACTTAAATCAAGAAGTTGACAATGACTCTTCGAGCCATGATTTAACCTCAACAAGTCAAAGCTCTGTGGAAGTAGAAAGTGTAACTAACAGTTTAGAAAACTCCCATCAAATTGAAACTGTTCCAGCAATCCAAGAACCAATTCCAACAACTGTGCGTCCTTTGGAAATAGAAAGTACGTCTGCAAGCGAAATTCAAAGTATTTCCCCCAACCAGGAAGTTGAAAATGTCACCAGGTACCCAGAATTGTCCTCATCAAACCATGATTCTGAACATACCTTAAGTAATTCTGGTCTGGGAGTTTTGAAAACTGAACCCCATTTAGCTCACTATGAGGAAATTATACCAGTGGCTGTAGTAAGCAGTTCGACGGAAGAGGAAAGAATTATAAACTCAAACCTCACAGAACAAACTGAGAGTATTAAACCTGCAGGAGATGAACAACAAAATGTGAAACCTTCTGAACAAACTGAGAACCTCTCAGAAGTATACCATGACTCTTCATTTCCAGATATTCAAACCCCAGACTCGAAACAGAAACTGTTAGAAAGCGATCCATTCTTTAGGCCTTCTTCAAACGAAAATGTTGATTCTCACTCCAACGGAATTCAAGATTTTAATGTGCATCCCATAACTCCACAGGAAATCACATATCCGAACGAGTCTACTACAGCTGCCACATCAGAAGAGAGCACCACAAGTACTCTCAACAACTTAGAAGCAACAACCAATGCTTTCAACAAATTTGAAAATACCTTAAAAACTCTAATTGGTGAAGAAAAACTGCACGAGGAAGAAAATGCTGCCACTAATTTGGAAAACTCACAACTAGAAACGAGCACTACAAACCCCTTAAAAAAAGAGCAAGAAATCTTGGCAACATCATCAACCGCGGCTGCAGCTGATGAAACAACTATTTTGCCTAAAAAGTTCGAAGAAGAGCTACAAATGGCTGTTAAAGCTTTGGAGCAGACCACACATCAACAATTTGAAGAATTTCAGAATAATTTAAAAGAAGCTTTCAAAAAATTCACCGTGTTTGGTAGTGTGGAACATGAAAAGTCCGCAGAGAGTACAACAACTCAAGCTCCTCCAGAATCCACATTCTCAATTATTAAGGAAATTGCAAACGAAACTGTAGAGGAAACTACTGCCAAAAGCCTTGATATTGTAATGGAAGAACCACGTAGTGGCGCTATACATCAAGAATTCATTGATACGTTTGACGAGAATCCCTCAACAACCGAAGTGTCTAAGGAAAGGGAACAAAATTTCGAAGTTTCTACTTCGTTTGTTGAACTGCCAGCGGTTAAGCATGAGGCTTTAACTTTAACCAACAACTTAGAAAGTGAAACTAAAGAACTAACGACTACCGAGAGTTCTGTTGTTGTAACTACTTTGACTCCAGCTGTTGAAAATGAAGAAAAGCACGTGCAACAAGCCAAGGATGTTACAACAGCTCAACCTGAAGAGACTTCATTCTCAACAAATGTAAAGGAAGATCTGACGGCTGCAGATGGAGAATTGGAGCACAATACAACTGAAGCAGAGGAATCAGCTACAGAAGGTAGGTTTGTTTGAAATACAAAGTAATCCTCTCAAGTAGAATATTTGTTGCCAAAACTCTCAAAGAACTTGGCTTCATCAAGTCGCAAAACATTATGACCCTAATCCGGTGAATGTAATGACAATCGATTTCTTTTGATTTTCTTATGCAACAGCTTTTGTTTTTTCTATCCTTCTAATGTTTCTTTTATTATTTTTCATTTCATTCAGTTGCCACTACACTTCCAGGCCTTGAGTCCGAGTCATTGCAAGAACATGTCAACCATGATGTCCACAATCAATTAGGAGAGTACAACAGCGATGTTGTACGCACAGAAACACAAGAACAAGAACAACTTACAACTGAAGAATCATTGAAGCAGGAAATGGTTGAAGAAAATCACAGGGAATTGACACAAACCGACCAGCCTATGGTGATGGTGGATGGTGATATTACTACTACAACAGCAACTCCTGAAACAACAACAATTGAACAAGAAATGGTTAAATTTGTGAAGCACACTGGTGGAACATACAATGGAACAAGTACAGAGGCAACAGCAAAACAATATAAAAACGAAGAACTTGACAGTACATTGGCAACCTTACAAACACAATTGCCTTTAACACAGCCATCGTTTATGGCAGAACAGCAACAACAAATCGAATCCACAACAGTGCATACAGCACAGACACATACAGTAGAGGACACAACAACAAATGATACGGTGGCAGCAGACACAACAGAAGCGGTAATTTACACGACAACTGTTAATGAGGAAGATCAAGAAATAGAGACGACAACAACACTACAGGAATTACTGGATGAAACAACAATACTTCCCATAGAAACTGTTGAAGCAGAGGCACGTTCCCTATCCTTAAAGCCACCCAAATTAGAATATTTACAGAGTGTAGATGGTGTTGAGGTATTCTATGGTTATTCGATAGTTAAACACAATTAATTAATTAAACTGTTCATTATTATTGTAGTTAATTATTTAATTAATTTAATTAAATTATTAATTAACACACAGCAAAACACACACATACATACATGCATACATACATACATACATACATATATCATTAAAACGATTAATTTATTTGTTAATTTAAAGAAAAGAAAAAAAGCATTATTATTGTGTGTTCTGTGTCTGTGTCTAGTGTTAAATGTTAAGATTTTTTTGTTTTTATTTGTAAAAAAATCATTTTTTTTTCTGTAAAAATTCTTCTTCTATTTTCTGTTCGTTTTTTTATTTTTTATTTTTTTATTTCTTTTAATTATTGCAGAAAATTGCCATAAAAAAAAGAAAAAAATTTATTTTTTAATAATTTTTAATTTAATTTTAACTAAAAAAAATGTGATAAAAAAACAAAACAAAACAAAAACCACAACAATTATAAGAAATTTTTGTAAAAACAAAGAACAAGAAAAAAGAACGAATGAAACTGCCTGTGAAACCAGTTTTATTATTTAAATTTTAATTAAAAAAAATTATTTTTAGTTTTAATTTTATTTTTAAAGAATTTTTATGTGTGAATTTTAAGCGTTTTTAAATTCTTTTTATTTCTTAAAATAAAACCAAAATATGGATTATTTTTCTTTGTATAAGAAAACAAGTTTTATTATTTCAATCATTAAAACATTTATAGAGGGGTTAGGTTAAAAAAATACCATAAAAATATTTCTGAATGGCATCGAAGTGCTAGCGAGTACACTTAGGAAAAAATAGAGTTCTTAAGGTGACCATGTAGTAAAAAGTATAATGAAGAGTTTGACTGTGTTTGAATATTTGCTGACAATAAACGGGACATTATCTTTGTTGTGAATGCAACCTCAAAGATTGTTCAAGAATGCAGGCAGATTCTGTGATACCACAACAGATACTCAAAACTGTCGCATTTGGCGGTCTTCAATGGTGAGGAATGCTCTCACATATACTGTACTCTTTTGATTAAACCTAACCAAACGTCGTTTAGAAGTCGCCGTAGCCCAGCAGACAATATATTGACTTAAGAGACATAAAGCCACGGTTCAAAAACCCACTTTGATCAAAACGAAATCTTGAAAAAATATTTCTTCGACGACTATCTTTCAGCAGATTTCTGGCAAAAACTGTAAAATTAAATAAAATTGCCATGAAAAGTATTTCAAAAATTTATCGTTCGCAGTCTACTTTAAACTATAGATTCCGCCACGTTTGGATAAAATTAACTCGCACACATATAAGCGGTATGAAAAGCTAGGTTGTAATCCCGATTGATAAGTTGTAATGACCAATTATTACACGTATGTTACGTAAAGGTCATTTTAGGGCCTTATAGTAAATATAACTGAATATTGTCTCTTAGGTATACACGGAATTCGAAAATACCCTTTAAGCACGTTGTAATGGCATTAAAAAAATAAAACCACAGAATCCTTATTTCTGCCATAATCTGTATATAGGAACCTGGGACGAATATAAGAGTATAAGAAGTATAAGAGGTATAGAGTATTAAGAGTATAAGAGTATAAGATATAAGGTATAAGAGTATAAGAGTGTAAGAGTATAAGAGTATAAGAGTATAAGACTATAAGAGTATAAGTGTATAAGAGTAAACGAGTATAAGAATAGATAGGGCTAGAAAGCAAAAAGAGATTAGTTGTCAAGCCGAGATAATAGATTAGATCAGATTAGTTTAGGAAGAAAATATCTGTGGAGTCTAATGCAAGAAGAGAGATTAAAAACGTTAAGAAAATGCATGGACACACGCTTGTATTTATTAGACAAGGAAGATAATATTTTTTCTTATTTTTTTTTACTAACTTCGAATAAGAAAACTTATTAGAAAGGAGTGTTGTCTACGTAAAACTGCATTTCACTCGATCAGATGTACAGAGCAAGAGTTTTGTTTGTAATGTTTTCTGAAAATTACTATCAGATTGGGTGAAGTTAGGATTAAATTTCGTCTGAAACTTAAAAGACTTTTGAGGTATGTGGTATCAAAGAAATAAGTTAAAGTTACGGTTATATGCCGGCTTGGCAAATATTCCTTCAATCACATTATTAACATGCTGATGAGTGTTGTCTATACTAATTAGGGTTTCAGTAACAATTCGATATGTTAAGCGTACAGAAACTTTGAATCTCTTTAACAAATACTTAGCGATGTGTCTGAGTGTTGGTATACTAATTGATAGAGGGGTTCTGTAGCAAAACTAAACATAATTTAAAAAGGCCTAAAAATTATTTTGGCAAACATTCGCAATCATCAAATTATTAAAGAATAATTAACTTTATGATGATGCTATTAAAGCGTTTATAATCTCATATTAATTTTATGTTGTTTTTATGCCGAAATAAATTTCGTATTATAAAGTTAATGGCAGATAATGTTTATTGCGTTAAAATAATGAATGATGAATTTTATAATAGTTTTTATTGTTGAAATACAATTTGCATGAAATTAAAAATAAACTGAACAAATCATCAAAATGATTGAATATTTTAAACATGCAGAGGAATTTGTAACAAAAAAAAACATTGATTTTATACTCTGATACCTCAGCACATTGACAATATCAAATATTGACTAAAGTGCTGTGTTAGACCCACTGACGTGTATTGCATATTAATTTCATATTGAGACAGATGTAGCCTAGTTATTGAAACAACAACAACAACTACAATAACAACTAACTATTAATGAATAACTGCTAAAACTTTATAAAACTCTCTACTATACATACAATGAACAAGTAAATGCCTGTACTTGAGTGCTTTTATATTGGAACACAATATTGTTTTGAATTGGTCGAGTTAAAAATTTTTTTTTTATTTCTGTTCCTTTCAAAAGGTTTTGTTTCAAATTGAAGGTTAAAAATTCATATCAAAAGAAAACGTGCCGAGTATTTATGATTTTCTTTGTATTTTTTTTAAATTTTTTTTTTAGTTTTGTTTGACGAATTCTTTAAATTATTGACCAAGTTCAAGTATCAATATAACTCAGGTGTAGTAAAATTTATTGGTCGGCGTTTATGTATTTCCTTACAGTTATCATACATCGAACATTGCTTTTAAAATTGAATTTTTGGCAATTACATACATACATTCATAATTGGCCATTACAACCCTTCAGTCAGGATTACGGCCTAGCTTCTCCACCACCCACTTATTGTTGTGTGTGTTAATCTTATACATGAGTGGCGGGACCTACAGTTTAAAGTTGACTCCGAACGACAGATTTTTTGAGAAACTTTTCATGGCAATTTTATTTACTGTCAGAGATTTTGCCAAAATCTGCTGAGAGGAAGCCCGCCGAAGAAATAATTTTTACATTTTTTAGTTTTGATGTCTGACCGGGGTTTCGAACCCTGGCTTTCGTCTAATAAGCCAACACACTACTTACTAGAGTAGGGCGACTTCTTGTTATTTTTGACAATTAGTTATAGGATATCTATTCTAAGCAAGGACAAATGCTATAAAAAGCTGTTGACGTATACAACAAACTCTCTCAAGACGACCAAAATCATTCTGTAAAAGAGTCTGATGCCCCTTATGTTTATATTCGTCATAGTGCCAGACGAAGCTTGTGCAGGCAGATGAACTGTTCTTCCGTCTTTAAAAAAAAATGCATTGACAGCGATCGTTAGCATTGAGTAAACCATAAATCTGGCGATGTCGCTGCCAGCAAAAATGATGTCAGTCAGATATCAAGCTCAGGATTACTTTTACGAACAGTCATACTATGGTCTCAATACGCAATTGAGTAGCAGAGCTCTATATCGTACGATGAAGCTAATGCTTTACAAGGCACTCATTCTCCTCATGTCTTTCTTTATGGCACAGGAGCATGTACCTTACTAAGTAGACCGATGCCTTGAGATTATTCGTTGGAAAATTTCTACGTAAGATCAGTGTAAGTTGACAATGATTTCTGCATCCCGATACAGTAACGAGCTTGGCAACACATTGACGTTTTGCATCCAACGGCTGCGCTGGCTCGGTCATATCGTTCGAATGTAAGAGGATTGGTCTGGCGAAACGGGTAACTGTTGCTGGATAGTGGAAATCATCGTAGAGGACAATCTTGTCTGAGTTTGTAACACCAAATCGTTAAACACCTGTCATCCACTGAAGTGGCCAACTGGTACACTACGTAGAAAGCAGAGGCCCTTTGGAAGCATCAATAAAGTAAATCGAAATTCCAATAACCGGATTGTTAATGGCCAATTAAGCAAGTAGGTAAGTAATACCACTTTTAAGGTCAGTGATTTGTATAATTTAAGGATTGTAAATATCTTACCAACAGATAAGATAATCAGCCAGTGAAAATACTTCCGGCTTATACTGGTATCTAGATCATCCAATTCATGCCAATTTATTAACCTTTGCTGAACGGCGGTAATTGTAAGGCATGGCCAACGTTGCTCCACTAGAAGTGTGGACCGAAGACTCCGTCCTCTCAAAATTCTACACCACACAGTACTTTTCCGGTATGTATTGGATCCTCTTTGCATCTCATCTATGGAGTTATTGGCAATCGGCCCAAAATACACAACTATTTGGTTTTTGTTTATTTACACATTGGGTCTCATTGTGAAGATGATATTATGATCAGTTGTCAAAACACTTGAATACATATTTAATTAAATGATCTTTTTATCTTGTTTATGAAAGGGATGAAGATGACCGTTATCGACTGTAAAACGAAAAATATTTTAATTTACCATTTCTTTTCAATTCTTTGAAACTTGTTTTTGTCATCTTTCACTTCTTTTCTAATTTAAATACTTTTCCACTTTAACCAAATACAAAAATACAAAATCTTTCTCCAACAGGAAACAATTAAAAATGAGGAGTTCTCAAGTGATTAATAAAAAAATCTGGGCTGTCTAACAGTTACTTGCTCGTGTTAAAAAAAAAATTCCAAAGACAGAAAAGAAACGAAAAAACCAAATAAAAATTTTATACATGACAAAGCTTGAAAAACTTTCTTGTCCATAATAATTTAAATAATTAATAAAAAAAAACAAAACAAAACAAAAAACAAAAAAAAACAAGTCTTCTTTACAGCTTATATTCTATAGCCGTGACTAATTTCACTGGTGGACCAATAAAATCCCCACACTTTAATTGGTTCGTAGTTTTAGTGGTGCGAGTTGAACTCTTTCTTTTATTTTCTTTCTCTTTCTTTCTTTCTTTCCTTTTCTTTTATAAACAATTGCAAATTATGGTAAAACAACTTTAATTATTCATTATAAGGAGTAATGAAATTAAGAAACTATCACGAATAATTTGCTTATGATCGAAATGTGTAGCGTTATGAATAATAGTTTAAAGACTAAATCATATTAGAAATTTTCTTGCCGTATTAACTCAAGTAAAGAGGTCTTGGAACGCTCATAATTATTGTGTTTACTGAAAAGGTTTACTTCTCCGATTACTGTCGTTTAGATGGGTAACAAGATAATCTTGTAACAGGAGGTAGAGTATTCTAAGATGGCTCTTGGAACGCTCATAATATTTTCTTTACCGAAAGGTTTACTTTCTGCCAATTACTGTCGTTTAGATGTACAAGATAATCTTGTATATGGAGTAGAGCTATTCTAAGTGTTCGGCAAACTTATCGCGGGTTCTCTACCAAGGTTAAGTTACAACATAGCTTCTCAGACTTAAACATGTTCAGTTAGTTTAATATGAGGTGGCGGGACCTACCATTTTAAATTTTCATGGCATTTTTAACCACTCACAGCTATTTCCAGAATAACTGCTGAAAAAAAGCCAGGAAGAATATATTTTTTATTAATATTAGTTTTCCCTAAGAAAATGTCTTTACTTACTGAGGATTGAATCCACGGTCTCTAGTCTAAATAAAACAAACATTTTACCTCTTCGACTACGGTGGACTTCTCGCCAATATGTTCTCAGCAATTTGAAGCATCATTCAGCCCGTTGATGGGAAGCAGGACCTTGAAATATGCAAATTCCATTACAAAGCATGCCACAACGGGCTGAATGATGCTTCAAAATCTGCTGGAACTATATTGCGAGAAGTCACCGTAGTCGAAGAGGTAAAATGTTGTTTTATTAGACTAGAGACCGTGTTCAATCCCATAAGTAAGACATTACATTAGGAAAACCTAAATATATAAAAAATATTTCTTCCATTGGCATGTTTTCTCAGCAGTTTAATCTGGCAAATATGCTGTGAGTGGTTAAAAATGCCATGAATAATTTAAACTGTAGGTCCCGCCACTCATATAAACTACTGGAACATCGTGTTAGTCTGAGAAGGCCTATGTTTGTAGAGCTTAACTTGGTAGAAGAAACCCCGCCCGATAAGTTTTGCCGAACATTAGAATACTCTTACTCCTATACAAGATATCTTGTACCATCTAAACACAGTTAATTGCAGAATAAACCTTTCGGTAAAGAAATAATTTATGAGCGGTTCCAGGACCATCTTAGAATATCTCTACTCCTGTACAAGATTATCTTGTACCATCTAAACGAAGTAATCGGAGAAGTAAACCTTTCAGTAAACAATTATTTGAGCGTTCCCAAGACTCTTTACTGCATGTTAATAACGCAAGAAAATTTCTAATATGATTAAGTCTTTAACTATTATTCTACGCTACACTTTCGATCATAAGAAATTATCCGTGATAGTTTCTTATTTTCATTACTCCTTTATAATGAATAATTAAAGTTGTTTTACCATAATTTGCCAATTGTTTATAAAAGAAAAGAAAGAAAGAAAGAAGAGAAAAGAAAACTAGAAAAAAGAGTTCAACTCAGCCACTATAACTAGAACCATTAAAGGTGTGGAAAATTGTATTGGTCCCACAGTGAAAATTATCACGGCTATATTGAATAATAAGCTGTAAAGAAAGACTTGTTTTTTTTGTTTTTTGTTTTTTTTTTGTTTTTTTATTAATTTATTTAAATTATTATGGAAAGAAATGTTTTTCAACTATTGTATTATAAATTTTATTGGTTTTTCGTTCTTTTTTCTGTCCTTTGGAATTTTTTTTTTACACGAGCAGTAACTGTTTAGACGCCCAGAATTTTTTTATTAAATCACTTAGAACTCTCACTTTTCAATATGTTCTGTTTGAGAAATTTTGTATTTTGTATTGTTAAAGTGATAGTATTTAAATTAAGAAAAGAAGTGAAAGATGACAAAAAAAGTTTCAAAGAATTGAAAGGAATGGTAATTAAAAATATTTTCGTTTGACAGTCCGATAACGGTCATCTTCATCTTTCATTAAACAAGATAAAAGATCAATTTATTAAATATGTATTTCAACGTGGTTTGACAACTGATCATAATTATCATCTCACAATGAAGACCCAATGTGTAAATAAACCAAACAAAATAGTTGTATTGGCCGATGCCAATACTCATAGGATGGAGATGCAAGAGGATCCAATACATACCGGAAAAGCACTGTGTTGGTGTAGAATTTTGAGGGACGTGAGTCTTCGGTCCACACTTCTAGTGGAGCAACGTTGCATGCCGTTACAATTACCGCCGGTTCAGCCAAAGGTTAATAAATTGGCATGAATTGGATGATCTAGATACCAGTATAGCCGGAAGTATTTTCACTGCTGATTATCTTTATCTGATTGGTAAGATATTTACAATCCTTAAATTATACAAAATCAATGACCTTAAAGTGGATTACTCTTACCTACTTGCTTAATTGCCATTAACAATTCCGTTTATTGGATTGTCGATTTAACTTTTAGTGAGCTTCCAAGGGCCTCTGCTTTAATACGTACGTGTACCAGTGTGGCCCACTTCAGTGATGACAGGTGTTTACGATTTGGTGTTTACAAACTCAGACAAGATTGTCCCTCTCGATGATTTAACTCTACGATGATTTCCACTATCCAGCAACAGTTACCCGTTTCGCCAGACAATCCTCTTACATTCGAACGATATGACCGAGCCAGCGCAGCCGTTGGATGCAAAACGTCAATGTCGTTGCCAAGCTCGTTACTGTATCGGATGCAGAAATCATTGTCAACTTACACTGGATCTTACGTAGAAATTTTCCCACGAATAATCTCAAGGCATCGGTACTTAGTAAGGTACATGCTCCTGTGCCATAAAGAAACATGAGGAGAATGAGTGCCTTGTAAAGCATTAGCTTCATCGTACGATATAGAGCTCTGCTACTCAATTGCGTATTGAGACCATAGTATGACCTGTTCGTAAAAGTAATCCTGAGCTTGATATCTAGACTGACATCATTTTTGCTGGCAGCGACATCGACAGATTATGGTTTACTCAATGCTAACGATCGCTGTCAATGCATTTTTTTTTAAAGACGGAAGAACAGTCTCATCTGCCTGCACAAGCTTCGTCTGGCACTATGACGAATATAAACATAAGGAGCATCAGACTCTTTTACAGAATGATTTTGGCTCGTCTTGAGAGAGTTTGTTGTATACGTCAACAGCTTTTTATAGCATTTGTCCTTGCTTAGAATAGATATCCTATAACTAATTGTCAAAAATAACAAGAAGTCGCCCTACTCTAGTAAGTAGTGTGTTGGCTTATTAGACGAAAGGCCAGGGTTCGAAACCCCGGTCAGACATCAAAACTAAAAAAATGTAAAAATTATTTCTTCGGCGGCTTCCTCTCAGCAAAATTTTGAAGAGGACGGAGTCCTTCGGTCCACACTTCTAGTGTTGGAGCAAACGTTGGCCATGCCCGTATACAATTACCGCCGGTTCAGCAAAGGTTAATAAATTGGCATGAATTGGATATTCGTAAGGATGACCAGTGAGTGAGGCGGAAGCTATTTTCACTGGCTGGGAGTGGATCTGTATCATGGGTTGGTAAGCATACTTACAACCTTAGAATTATACAGAATCGACTGACCTTGAAAGGTGGATATCCTGGCTGGTACGGTTGTGACTTGCGGTTAATGCCATTAGGACGATCGCCGGTGTTGATCTGGAACATTTTCGATGTTACTGTTTGGGTTGCGATGCCTTCCAAAGGGCCTCTGCTTCTCTACGGTACGTGTACCAAGTGGCCACTTCAGCTGGATGAACAGGTGTTTAACGATTTGGTGTTACAAACTCAGACAAGATTGTCCTCT
>QOCX01000442.1:0-19508 GCA_005959815.1 Sarcophaga bullata
GAACTCAAATGTAAACGGAATCTGCGCGAGATAGTAACACAGTTCGCTGCACTGTCCATCTATCGTGCAATGCATCTTCCATTCTTTATACCATTGTTGTAGACTGGTTACACCAAAATTCAAGGCAAACACTAACGTTTTTGAAATCCATTGGACGATTTCGCATCTCATGTGGACGGTACCGAGTTAGTTTCGTGCATTTGCTGGAGATAATTTTTCCATTAGAATAAGGTTCAGTTGCAAACTGCTCCAGAGGCAATTTAGCGAACTTCAGACTCTACAATGTGGCTGTTATTAACCGTTATTAAGCCAGGAAGTCGCTGTTGGAAGCCCAGCTAGAAATGTAATCTTGTTGATTCTGGGCTTTAAGCGTAATTAAGTAGTGGAACGTGAAGTGAACGTAGTCTAGTAGGTAGTGTATTGGCTTATTAAACATGAGGCCACGGTTCAAATTACACGTCAGCCATCTCTAATAAAACGAAATATTAAAAAATATTTCTTCGGCGACTACCTCTCAGCAGATTGCTGGCAAAAACTGGGAGAGTTAATATAATAGCCGTGAAATGTTTCTCATAAATCTGTAGTGTGAGAAGCCGAGACGTAATGCTGATTGGAAGATAATGACAAATTATGTATGAAGAACATGAAGATCTTAGCAAAACCGATAACAAAATTCATGAAGGGCTGTGCATGAAACTATTGGCGTCAAGGCAAATAATAAAATCACCATTGCCCAATTGAAAATTATGAAAATGTCTTATTAATACTCCTTACACCAATACTGCAACACTAAGTGATGGAAAGTTAAAATTTAAAAAAAATTTAATTCCAGACCGTAGTATAATAAATAACACACCACACATCATGTTCAACAGTATGAGTGATTAAAATAACTTCTCTCCACTAGTTTGACAGTAGAGCATATGATCACATTTTGCTGTACTTCATTTAATTAACGCACTCAACCAAAAAATATAAATGACAACGCATGCATATGGTTTCAACATATTAGTTCAACAGCAAAATGAAAAATAAAAATTGCAACCAAAGCTGGCAAAGCCATAAATATGCAGCAACAACAGTATACACATTCAACAGTATCATTCTGTTTGTAGAGGATGGCCAAATTCAAATGCATTGCCTACAAAATTAAGTTAAATTAACATGGCAATATCCTTTAATCGAATCGAGAGAATGAGAGAGTGATAGTGTGTGATTATTGTAATACATCCTGATTATTTAAACATTTCATAAATCTCTCTCTCTCTCTATCTCTCTACCTCTCTCTTGCAATTAATTTTATAATATTTCCTTAAATCCCATTACAGTTTAATAATTTATTTCATATTTTCCTTCTAGCCACGTCGACACATTAATTTCTCTTTCCTTAATTACAAAAAGTTTGAAAATAATTTCCCATCATAACATTGGCTTAAAATGCTTAATTCCTTGCAATCCTTTGGCTTCCATTATCTTCGTTATAATTCTTAAATTAAATATTTAGCCAGCATTACTAGCAAGTTAAGATAATAGTCTCTGGATAATTGTATTTTTGCCACATGAAGCATAATCTAATGCTTGCTGCTAACACTAGGCTATGAAAATAATTACAACTTAAAGTAACAGTCCGTCTCTCATGTTAAAACATGTTTCTTCTGGCATATCTGTGGTAGGTTTTGGATGAATGAAAGAGTGCATGTGGCTAGACAGCGAATTTATATTGCATTATCAGGAGACATATTGCAATTTATACAGACACATACAGTATAACACTTCTGAAGCAGAAGAGGCATTTCATGTACATGCAATAAAAGTGTAATGAACTTAAAAAGATATCACACAAGCAAGTCTTTTAGATTGGAAGACAGACCTAACACTGAATGTAATAGAACTACAAGAATAATGAGAATAAGATATAAAAAAAATCTCAAATTACAATAACAATACTATATGGAAAATCGTTGAAGTTGCCAGACTAGAAGTTGCCACATGAAAACTGAATGAAGTATATATTCAGCGACAGCTAACATTACTTGTGCAGTTTTAGAAAAATGCCATACGAAAAACATTTTTCCATTATCACTCATGTTTAATTAAAGCAGAAACAAAAAAAGTTTCCCTTGTAAAAAAAACTCCCTGTGGGGTTCTAGAAGTTGCCAGATAAAGAAAAACTTGATGTAGTGCGCTCACGTCGATACAAAGATGAAAAGCATAGCGAATTGTGTTACTATTTCACACAGGTTCCGTCAGGTCAAGAGTATTTCTATATATAAATAGTCCTGTGTGTCCCATTTGCATGGAACTGAACTCAAAACAGCAGAAGACATTCGATTTGAGTTCGACAGATCGAAGAGAAAATTTTTGGATTCAGGACAACTAGTGATAATTCGATTTGGCATATGCAGATAGAGTGACGAGTGAAATGACTCGTTCCTAGGTTATCTGCCAGCTGGTTGGGCAGATAGCACTGAAAAATGTTAATCATTAGAATGAAAGAAACCTTTTTAAGTGTGAAATTACTCACATATGCTACATAACAGTCAGTTTTCACTCATACAATGCATTTTTTATTACCATACAGTGTACTGTGAGTTGCTGAAAGCAGCTTTAGTTTGCACTTTTTCACATGATCATAGATGTACATACATGTTCATCATTCATTGTGTCGTTGTATATGCCACAAAGTATAATGCACATAAATATTCGTAGACATCTACCACTACATGAAGTATTCCTTATGTTACATGCATCATATATACGAGTACAGTTAAGTCAACATGAGTACACATGCAAATAAATTTATACACGTTGAAAATTACTTCTTTTTTTTTTTGTTGTTTTTGTAACTCATTACTCTTGAGTCACAAGTCATGAGCATTGGCTACATGCGTTACTCATCATCCTCATCATCATACTCTCTTCAATTGCTTCGTTTTACTTTAAAAATACTGGCAGGAAAACTACAAAGAAAACAGAAATAAAAACCATCTGTGAAATGGCAAATACATCGTGTACATTGAGAGAGTGATGGAGTTACAGTTGGAGTTCGAGTTGATGTAGTATTTTTCAATACTTTTTTTAATTTATTTTTATTTTATTTTCCACTGTATTTTTATTACATTTTTAATTATGTGCAGATGAGTGTAAGCAAATACAAGTGTGTTGCTACTTTATTTTCACTTTTTATTGCTGTCACTGCTACTTTCATTGGGTTCCACATTAAACGTATGAACATGATTATTGCGTTTATAGCGATGGCTTGTAACCTTTTCACTTCCTCTTCTGTCCTGCTGTGTTTCTCATTTTTGTTTTTTTTTTTTTTTTTTGTTTTTTATTTCACAATGTAATTTCTTTTTCATTAAAACATTATTGCACGCTTTTTTTAATAAATTTAATTTTTGAGGGTAGGGGGGAATGTATTATTAAACGAATACACCCTCGAACAAATATAATGAAATTTCAAAAGGTAAAAAATCTTCGATCCAACCAGATTGCTACCCTACAATTATTTTGTGCGGCAGCGAGAAGTATAGTTCGATGTTTGGCAACTTTTTTTTGTCTGGAATTGTATGGTGTACACTATTGACAAATAGTCTCAATAGGACGACACTACATACCGCACATCTCACACTACATTGGGTATTGCACACGAGAAATTTATGGTCATGGTCATCTCATGTGCAGGCGGTGTGATTTCACTCTGTTAGACTTTTTCTGCTGGGGTTTCCTTAAGTGAACCACAGGTAAACTACAGCGTTCCCCAAAGCCAACATAACCCATGCCATCGATCAAATTCTTATTCACTTACGTATCTAGTTGGGCACTACCAACGTTTAGTTAGGTTAACGATCTAACTTCTCACATTACCCATGTTGTGTGTACGATAGCTTTTTAAGAAATTTTTCATTGTATTTTATTTACTCTCAGAGTGTTTGCCGTAAGACTGCTGGGAGACTGTGACTGAATAAATATTTTTTCATATTTCGTTTTATTCTATTTGTCTGGGCTGGGGTTTGAAGCACGGCCTCACGGCTACACGTCTACAACGATAATACATTACCTTTTAGACTACGACGATTTTAATAGATTCATATTCAGGGCTTGATTTATTCACATGGAATTCGTTTTACAACCAGGAGCTGTGAAAGCCTTAGAACGATGTTGTATTCAACAGATCGCTTTAGCAAATAAATGTTCGATGATATCTAACCTATGCTTAGTTTTAGTGAAAAACCAATGCCAATTCGGGATCCATTTTTTTTTTTTTTTTTTTTGTTTTGGAACTACTTATTCTGTTTAGGTGCATACACATACTTACGTTGATGTAGAGTGTTATTAAAAAAAAAGAAGGAAAAAAATTTATCATTATGTACACAAAGCTTATGGTAAATATGAGAGAATAAAACGCAAAAGTAATGTAACGTGAAAAGAAGGTGAATTAAAGTGAATGAGATTAAAACGAAGAGTGTTTTTTATCATCTGTGAACTATGAAGACGTCAACACGTGTACAGTGTGCGTATAATAAGCCATTTAAAATGTTGACAATTTCTATGACAGCTCTTCATACAAATATTTGATGGAATATGTTCACTTTAACAATATTTCAAGGAAATAAAAAAAATCAAAAAGAATCTTAAAAAATGAACCCACTTTCATATTAAAAGCATCAGTTGCTTGAATGTCAGGTAATTTAAATAGCCAGTTAAAGAAATTTTTAAAAATTTTCCGCAATTCAAGCAGTAATTGCAGTTGCTATGCTACTTTATTTTCAATATTTATCAAAGAGAACAACAATAGTTAACTTAATTTAATTTCTTCTTTCATCATAATAAATGGCTTCGTTCTATTATTTTTCACAAAGTTTTTTTTATAAGTGAGATTATTTTGTTAGGATAAGATTAATTTACTGAGAAGGCTGGAAACTTCCTAGGAAAGTGACCATTTTCTTTAGCATTACTAATGATTGTGGTTGCCATAGATAAGATATTGTGTAAAATTTTTGTGTCGCCATAATGTGCGCAATGCCGAAAATATCGCTGCTATTAGAGTAATTAGGACTGATAATTCGAATTTGCCAATTTCAAGGCTTTCTTAGCTTATTGACACAGTGTTTTGCAGTAGATAGTGCACCTCCGTAATCGCCATAGTCCGAAAGGTCGTTAGATGCGTGGCCACAGTTCAAGCTCCAGGTCAGTCATCTTCAACGAAATGAATAATGAGAAATTATTTCTTCTGCGACTTCGTCTCAGCAGATTTCTGGCAAAAACTCTGTGAGTGAAAAATTTTCATGAAATTGAATTTCAAAAATTTGTCGCTCAGAGTCGTCCTCAAACTGTAGACCTCGCCACTTGATGTATAAAAGTAAAACATCCAACATAAATGGTATACGAAGCTAAGTCGTAATCCTGTCTGAGGTTTTGTTTGTAAGTATGTGGTGTAGCTCCATTCGCTGGAATTCATTATAAGCATAGGCCGTGTAGTAGCATTGAATCAAGCTAAAGAAAAAAATGGAGACCCCATTTGTTACAACAAACCTCGTGCTTTAGACAGTCAAGTCTTTCTCTGTCAACCATTATGTGCCTCTGTACGTTAAAAGATTTCCCAGTTTTATTTAAGATTATTCGTCTGCAAGTTAGTTTCGCTTCTATTTTTTGTACTCAAAATCTTTTGGTTCTGGTCTAGTATGTATTGTATTGGCTTATAAGATACGATTCTGTGTTTCAAACCCCAGCGTAGACATCTCAAGCAAAACGTAATGAAAAAAAAAAAACTCTGCGAGTACATTAAATTGCAATAAAAATTCAACTTTCAATTGTAGGTCCCGCAACTCATGCAGAACTCTAAACACTCAACAAGAGTGGCATGAGAAGTTAGGTTTTAATCCCAACTATAGGGTTGTAATGACTTATTGTGAGGGTAGCTTGATGACTTCTTCAAGATTTGTTGGATCAGTGTTTATATTGCTGCTGGTGTGCGGGTGAGTGCGGGTGAGTGAGAAGTCGCCCTAGTCTAATAGGTTGCAGGTTAGTAGATGTGAAGCCACTGTTCAAACCCCTGGTCAGTCATCTCCAAAATAAGCGAAATATGAAAAAGTATATCTCCGGCGGCTTCCCCTCAGCAAAATTGGTCTCAAAAATCAGTCGTTTGAAGTGGACTTTAAACTGTAAATCCCGCTACTCATGTATAAAATTAACCCACAACTTAAATGGTGTAAGATGATAGGTTGTAGTCCTGTCTGAAGGATTGTAATGACCAATTATGTATGTGTGTGCAGGTGTTTGGAGTCGCCGTAGTCTAGTAGATAGTGTGTTGGCTTATTAGACGAAAGGCCAGGGTTCGTATCCCCGGTCAGACATCAAAAACGAAATATGAAAAAAATATTTCTTCGGCGACTTCCTCTCAGCAGATTTCTGGCAAAAACTCTGAGAGTAAATAAAATTGCCATGAAAAGTTTCTCAAAAAAATCTGTCGTTCGGAGTCGACTTTAAACTGTAGGTCCCGCCACTCATGTATAAAATTAGCACACACAACATAAGTGGTGTGAGAAGCTAGGCCGTAATCCTGACTTAAGGGTTGTAATGGCCAATTATGTATGTATGTATGTTATGTATGTGCAGGTGTTTATTGGATTTGAATTGCTGTCAGTTTCATAGCTTAACAGTCCATGAAAATTTTCTCTATAGCAGTACAGTTGATCTTCAATAGATTTGAGAATTTATATCATAGGCCTACAGCTGATAAATTGCATAAGAAATCTTTCCCACATTGGTTCAAGATTCGGCTTTGTAATGCTAGATTGCTTATATAATTATGTTTGCTGTTTTCAGCATGGCTTTCAATCTCTTCTATTCGGGCTGCTATGTCCCACTGTGTTTAAGTTATTAAAAGATTTTTTGTTTTCAATTCACTGTTTACATTCTGATGTGTGTCCTTTATTTCTTTACTTTTCGCATCCTTTTTTTTCCATGTATTATTTATACATAAAATTATATTTGCTAGTCTTCTTTTCGTTTTCTTTTTTTTTATTATCCCTTCACTAGAGCTACATATAGTTGTGCGAACAATGCAACTGCAAAAGAAAAACGCAAAACCCCAACAAGGAAAAGGCAAACAATAAGCGAAGGAACAAAAACAAAAAATTGGAAAAAAAAGTAACTGAAGACTACAGATGATAATAACATTGTTATGGAGCTCAACAGGAGCATAGTAATGAAGAAAAAAGGAAAAAAACTGAAAGACATGAAAATAAAAAAAAAAAACGAATCTGAAGAGGAATCAACGAAAGGAAAATTGCTGAAGGCAATAAGTTTTGATGCGTTCGGTATTTTGTGGAATAAAAATTCGTTTCTAGGTACCTATGGTAACATTAAACAGATTGAAAAAATGTCTCTCAACGGCAAGAAGATAATAAATATGAACATGAACATATGTACGCACAGATATGTTCATATCTATAGCCACACACATACACATGTTGTAGATAAATAGTGCGATTGTTGAAATATATTTAAAATCCACTGTTCACTGACATATCTTTTGAAGGAGAAGAGAAATAACGAACGTAATGCTTGCAACAACTCTCTTAGGAGTGAATCGACATCATAGAAGAAATGATTAAAAATTCCATTTTATGTCTCAACAAATTTGTACGGCTGTCAGTACTTAAATAGTAATTTCTCTGTCTCTCTCTCTCTCTCTCTCTCTCTCTCTATCTCGCTCTATCTGTTTTTCTTTCCCTATGCCATTATTTTCACTATTTGCTTTTGTCTGTTTTCGTGTTGAAGAAGTATTTACGCAAAAAATATGAACAGCAAGCCATACGTTTATTGTGTTCCATCAAAAACAACGTGTTGTTGGCCTTTTCGTTAATGTTTTCCTTTGCCAAAAACCATGAAATTTAAGTATGGACAGTTATTTGGCTGCCGCTTAAGATATTTTTTTTTCTTTCTTTTTTTTAGGGGGGTTTTCTCGTCAGTTCGTCTTAATGTTTCTGACATTTAAAACGTTGCCTGAAAATGGCTTTGACATGCAGCCAAAAACCACTTAAAAAAAATTTCAAACTGATGCTTAACGCATGGCCATCATAAATTGTACACGAAATTAAAAGTTTTCCTACAATACGTAGAATTTTCTTCTTTTCCCTTTCTTCTGTTTGGGGAATTTGTTAAACCGCGTTGCTTTCAGGCATGGCAATACATTGTTTTGTTGTTTGTATGAGCAAAAAAAAGAATTTTTTAAATTTATTTTTAATTGAATAAAAACCATAACCACCATGACATGATGATGGGTTTTGAAACTCAAAACGCTGTCTGCGTGTGCATCAAAAATTTTGAGCAGATTTTTTTCTTTTTTCTTTTTTTTTTTTTTTTTGAAAAGTCTGGAATTCAAGTTCATGATTAGCCGTTGTTAGTCTCTTGCTAAATTTATGGAGCACAAAAGTTTTTGAACTTCTTCCCATCAAAAGAAAAAAAAAAAAGGTTCCAGGGCGTATTAAATTGCATTGCCTACAAAGTATACAAAGCAATAAAAATAAGTGCCGGATTAGTTAACTGTTAACGTACAAATGTAGAATGAGTATTCTCCTTATTAAGCTTTTGACAAGTTAGTGTCAGAGTTTGCGGAGAGCCTTAAACACAACGCCATTAGCAGCTTGATGTTACTGTCCTTGCAAGCATATTTTACAATGAACTTCAATATGACCTGGAAGTCGGCAGTCGGCCAGCTAATTTAGCTGACTGATCTTAGGCAGATCGTCTAACACTATATTCGTATTAATTTCAAAAGGACCGAGTGTTTTGAAATAAAAATGCGATGTTCCATCCTTTATTATTTGATGGTGTAAACTTTTACTTGCACGATATCCACAAGCTCCTCAACGAATTTCAAAAAAATATGCAACCACTAGACTTTACCCTCTTTTAGAAGGGCACATAGCTACTAGTTTATACCAGAGATCATCAATGACTAATCAAAAAGATGAGTAGATTCATAATTTCTAATACTTATACGCATTCATACATATTTTTATATCATACTCATACTACTCATTCAAAGTTTGAAGTACTTATCATACTCATACTTAGCACTAGGCATGTGGTTGTTGATTTCTACTCTCCATGACTTAACATATACAAGAGTAACAAAATAAATATGAATCGTGTTCGAACACTACAATACTCAATAGAAGGTTATGTGCTCTGTTTGCTGCTCTGTGTTTTTCGCTTGTGAGTCTTTTTTCTTTTGTTGTAAATGCAACAATAACTAAGACTGAATCACTCGAATCAGTATTGTAAGTATTCTTCTAAATTTCTGAATCTGAATGAGTAGGCGTATGAATCAAACATATTTCGAATGTTACGGGTTCGATGTCAATGTTGTACTCATACTCATTGCAACTTATACTTATAAATCAGTGATGTCGTGAGTACGAATGTATCAGAGTGGTTAAATTTCAATACTGTTGACTCAGTCATACTCAAAATTTCATGAGTACTTATGAGTAGCAAAAAAAGGAATTCATTGCTGATTTTTTTTGATTCATTTTTTTTTTTCTAACTCAAGCTGCGAAGCATTTTCTAGGACATAATCCTGACTGAAGGCTTGTAACGATCCATTATGTATGTATGTAGACATATTTTAGAGTCTGTGTTTAAATAATTCATGGTTTTATTTAGAATTTATTCTAAATTACTAGACTGATATCCCGTATAAACTACAATATGTATGCCGTTATATGCTTACATGCATCATAATTTTTTTCTAATAGGTACAAAACTGCTCAGAGTATTAGTTTGTTTGGTTCCGGTCACATCCTTAAATCCTCTATTGTGTGTAAATTCTACAATCATATTTGAATGTATCAGCTTTAAGCCTATAAAAGATATTTTCTTTTGGCAAAATTCGAATTTTTTCTTTTTCCATTTCAGTGCTTTAATTTGTTCATTTTGTTATGGTTTCTCTATTCCTTTGTTTTAATTTTTTTTTCTTCTTCTCTTTTTCTTTACTGTAAATTTTCTTTTATAATTTTTTTTTCTATTTATACTTTCACTTTCACTTTCATATCATCGTATTTGTTTTATGCCTTAAGAGAACTTTTGTTTGTTATAAATACGCCTGATAATCATATTTCCATAATTGCTGAATAAAAATGTAAATAAAAACTGAGCAAAAAAAAAAAAAAAGAAAGAAAATATTTTCAATGATGTATGATGGTAGTATATAAGCTTAGAGTTTTCCTACATAAAAATGGATTTTCATAAGATACTCTCTAACAGGCTTATACCGTAAAAGTTGAATTCTTAAATCGTTAGATAAATCCCAATGGTTTAGTTTACATCACAGAATATTTGAAATGTTATGCTATTTTATGGCTACAAATACAAAAAAAAATCCTTTTCACATTATATTGTATTCAAAACATAATTATCCTGTAGTTGTGTAGGGTTTATCCTCAATTAGGCCTCTCCTCTTCATTTGGTTACATCATGAAAACACTTCCCTTCCCGTCTTGTGCTGTCTGTGTTTAAGGCAAAATAAAATGTTTATGATGGCAAAATTTCTTTTTTTCACTTTTTTCTCCTTCTTTCTCTATCATTTTCCTCCATTTTTCTTTCTTTATTTTTTTTTTGTTTTGTTTTTTGTTTTGTTTTGAACAATAAAACTTGATTTAAAAGTTTTTCGTTGTTTAGCAAAATTGATTGAATTTGCTTTCGTTTTGTTTGTTTTAAATAAGGAAATTGTTTAAATAATTTTATTTAATTTCATTTGTTTTTATTTTTTCCTTCTTTTTAAACTGGTCCACATCGTATTTTAACTACAACACAGAATAGTTTCATTTTACTTTTAATATTTGTAAGGGAAATCAGAAAAGTTCTTGCATTATAAATATTTTAGACAATCTTTTAATTTTTTTTTTCTTTTTAATAAAAACATTCCTTACAACGTCTAAATATGGCTTTCAATAGAAGAAATAATTCTAAAGGATGCACACAGGGAGAGATTTTCCACCAATAATATGTAGCATGGACTCTTATTGAAAATATTTGAGGCAAACATCCAATGCCAAGTCTAGACGGAGAAAATTGTTTTGATGGCGAAATCCAAATCCATAGAATCTTTCTATTACCATACAAAGCGTAGTTATTCAGATTGTAAACAATTGCTGCATAGCAGCTGAATGACCCCATTTAACAGAAGAAGAGAAACTTCCTACAATCGACATGGAAGGCTCACATAGAGAGAGAGCATTTTGAAAAAGGCCAGACATGCCATAATAATATGTAAAGCATAGCTGGTTAATCCTAGATATATAATCTAAGGAAGTTGCCGTAATCTAATACGTTGTGTGTTGGCTTATTAGACGTGAGGCCTCGGTTCAAACCCCCAGGTCAGACATCACTAACGAAACGAAACGAAATATTTATAAAAAAATATTTCTTAAGCGTGTGTTGCTTCAGAAGATTCCTGGTAAAAACTTTGAAAGTAAATAAAAAATTTGTCATTTAAAGTCGACTTTAAAATGTGGGGTCACGCCAATGGTGTGAGAAACTAGGTCGTAATAATGACTAAAGTGTTCCAATGACCAATTATTTATGTGTATATGTATGTATGTATGTATGTATGTATGTATGTATGTTTATGTGAACGTTTCAAGCATTGAGTGGATGAAATCCAGTTTGTTTTTTTGCATCAAAATTGATGTTTCTTCTTCTGATATCCTGCAACAAATTATTTAGGCAATCATTGGCTTAGTGACTAAGAGCAGGTTATATTTGTAGCAATGAACTCAACTATTTCGAAAGGGCAAATCCGCTTTCTACAAAGAAAAATAAAAACCCGTTTCTAATCGATCTTCATACCGGAACAATAGAACACATGCCCTAGGTGTATACATACATACATACATAATTGATCATTACAACTCTTTAGTTAGGATAGCGACCTAGCTTCTTACACCACTACAATATAATTGTTATGTTGACAGTTTTAATTTTATACATGAGTGGCGAGACCTACAGTTTAAAGTGAACACCGAATGACAAAGTTTTTGAGAAACTTTTGATGGCAAATTTTATTTACTCTCACATCTTTTGCCAGAAATCTGCTGAGAGGAAGTCGCCGCGGAAATTTTCTTCTTATATTTTCATTTTGATGTCAGACCTGGGATTTAAACAGTGGTCTTACGGCGATAAATTTTTTTGCCCACACACCTTAAATGCTTTTTTGCCTAGTGCAACAATAATAATTTGAAAAAATTCACAGCACAGCACAATGAGTTTCTTTACAGCTTTCAAGGCCAATGAATTATTTATTAAAGAAATTTATATGAAAAATATAAATTATTTATTCACTTTAATTTTAATAAAACAATAAAAAAAAAACAAAAACAAGAAGTAATGCCAGTAATTAAATTTTTAATTTCATTTATATTTATCTGCATTGTTAACATGTGACCTTAAATTTATTGTGCAACATTTAATACACAATTTAATGTCATTTTAATTTAAATTTGAAAAGCACGCTAATAAATGCCAGATGTTTGATTTTATTTATTTATTTTTTTATTTTTTTTATTAAATAACTAAATATTAAATATTTAATTAAGGTTAAATAGTGGGCATAACATATTATGCCACACTATTGAGGATTCTATGATTAAAAAATTGATCACATTTAAAGCATTTCGCTAAACACTTACGCTACGTACATACATATGTAAAACGTATTAATTGAAAACCACAATTTTTATACGCTGGGTTATTCCATTAACAGGCAACTAAATGAATGAATTGTTTAAATGAAAATTTAGTTGTGTTCCCTTTGATACGAAATTTCTTAAGTAGGTTCAATTCATGTGCCACCCATTTGCCAGACTTTTGTATCCTTCTCAGAGCCGCTTAAATGGCCGGAAATGGTTTGTTGTGCAACATTGAATATACAATCTTTGCCATTTGTTACTGTCTTAAAGTGTCAACTTACTTTTTATATCAAACTGTTATCTCTGAATTGTCGAAACCATATTCTTTTTACAGCTTCTGTTACAACACAACATGACTATCACATGCTCTCCAGCAATTTTCTTCAAATAGAATTCATTTATTGAAACAACTTGTTCTAAAGGAACATTAATTGATACGTTGGCTTATTGGACCAAATGTTTTCTATGGATTCGTGTTCATTAATAATGTTTTTTTTTTGGTTATTTTGTGTGTTTATAATTGCGGCAGCAGTTATTTAATTATAATTTTAGTTTTTTTTCTTCTTTCTTTTTTTGTTTTGTTGGTTAAATATCTAATATTACAACAAATATTTTCGTGTATGCATTTTAAATTTACACTTAATTGGTTTGTACAATATTTTGTATTGCAAATTAGGAACTTATTGTGGTCGAACACTGGTTATAAACAAATAACAGCAGAGAACATGTTATTTACGTCATAATATGTGTATACATAACACATAATTGGCCATTACAACTCTTCAGTCAGGATTATGGCCTAGCTTCTCACAACACTTATGTTGTGTGTGTTAATTTTATACATGATTGGCGGGACCTACAGTTTAAGGTCGACTCCGAACGACAGATTTTTGAAAAACTTTTCATGGCAATTTTATTTACTCTCAGAGTTTTTGCCAGAAATCTGCTGAGAGGAAGTCGGCGAAGAAATATTTGTTTTCATATTTAATTTTTGATGTTTGGCCGGGGATTCGAACCCTGGTCTTTCGTCTAATAAGCCAACACACTACCTACCAGAATGATTCTGTTCTCTCATACGTATGCAGTTGACCGAAATATTATAATCTGCAATGAAGTGAAACATACGATGAAACACTTTTCTTCTAATGTTTATCTGTCATAAATATGAGAAGAGCATGAAGAAAGACTTTACAATATTTTAGGAAACAGCTGCTAGCAATCTATGTGAAAATTGATTCTCAAACTACTAAAGGCATATGGTTTTCTGTTCCAAGTAGTAACATCTTTGGCGATAAACATCCCATTGTCATGTTTGTTGCTGCCAATACTTTCATCAGTTCATTAGACGTTTTCTTCTTCTTCAGAGCCTTCAGCAGCAGGAATATTACAAACATAGATATATAATCGGTCATCACAACATTGTGTTATAAATTGGACATATCTGGCCTCGGGTTTGAACCTTGGTCTGACATCTAATAAGCTAACACGCTACATACTAGACCTCGGCTACTTCAATAAATATCCAGAACAGATAATTTAAATTCTTCATTCATCATACAACAGTTAACTTACAATTCCTTCTCAAATACTATAAATAAAGTATTATTTACGATAAAACTTCATAAAATCATTGAAAACTGAAAACAATTTCAAATACGACACAGAAGAATCACTAGGAAAGTCGTATGTTACAAAAATGATACATAAGCCAGAATAATGAAGTTTTAGAATTTTCCCTTTTTTTTATTTGGTTTAAAATAAAAACGATAACAATACTGTTACAAAATTGGAAATGTAACATTGTTTAACATTAAAATTCTTTAACGAATAAACAAAAATAAAGCAACAACATCAGTATAACGAAAAAACGATTAAGCAAGTGAACAACACACAACAACAACAGCAGGTACAAACGTAAACAACCTACACTAACAACAAGCAAGTAAGCATGCATGAATGTAAACAACGATGTTTACATTCATAAAACTCTAGTGAAGACGATGAGCAGAACCTTCGCCTAAGAGAACATTCATCAGACCGTTTACTTGACTATATAAGAGGCAGTTCAGTCAGTCTTGCAATTGCGGTTTGACGAACTCCATTACAAAGATCTACAGAGCAGTTGTGTAAAAATTATTATTGTTTACCACAAAGGGCATAAACAAAGGAATAACAAATAAAGCAATTGTTGTTGTTAGAATCAGTTGCGTACAATGGCATACAAAATTATGCGAATAATAAAGGATTTCATTAGAATTGAACACAAATTTATTTTTAATTTTATTTGCAATCAACGAGCTCATATTTCAAACAACAATACTAACGAATTAAGAAAAATAACTTTTTCTGAATTAAACTTATATTGTTTCAAAACTTGGAATGTATCCTTTTTGATACAAAGCTCGATCTACGGTTAAGCTATAAAAATGTTAAAATAAATTTTTATATTATCTTGAATAAAATTAATTTTAAAAAATTATTGTGTTTTTTATTTTATTTTATTTATTTTATTAAGTTTACTTGTGTACCTTAACATACATTTCGCAATTTGAATAAAAATAAATCCTACTTTAAAACCAAATCAACAAACCAAATCTCCACCATATGCTAATATTTTAATAACCTACCCATTCGTATTTATAGCCATGTTATCAGTTCATATAATTGGCTATAAAAAACAGAAAAAAATAAATAAATAAATAAAATACAACAACAAATTTTACACAGGTTTTAAAGTCTGTTAAATCAAGATACATACGTATTATTTATGTACACGGTGTCTCAACAGGCAGCTCATATTTGCTGAGCTTTCTTTATTTCTTTATTTTTTTTTTTTTTTTTTTATTCTACAATCTCTTCTGTATTCCTTGAGACTCATATGCATTTTTTGAAGTAAAGATTTGAACTAGAGAAAATTTTTCTTTAAAATTCTCTTGGTCCAACACACAGTCTGCAGTGTGAACGGCCAGCCGTCTTGAATAGTTACAAGAGTTCGATTTATCTTTAAGGAGATTCCAAAGAAAAAAATTTCTTTTTTCTTTTTCACTATAATCAGCTGTCAGATAAATTCATAAAGATAATGGCAAATGATTTGGTCAGTGGACATAGCACAATGAAACACATTCAAGTCAATACCTTCTACTTACTTAGTTGTTTCATTACAAACTTCTATTCTGGATTACCACCCCAGCTTCTCACACCATATTATGTGTGGTAATTTTGTCCATAAGAATAGTATCTACAGTTTAACATTGAATCTGAACGATACTCTCAGAATTTTTACCGGGAAGTCTGATTAGAAGGCTTTTAAAATTTCTTCATCCTTCATCTGCAGAAAGCACAATACATTGCAAGGAGTTCAGGGGTTAGCTGATCTATTTGGTGGATGTGTTTTACTTCCTGTCGATTTATATCCCGTCAACTACAATTAACTTTTAGTCCAAGCTGCCTGAAAGTCTAATAGGATGTCTGCTAGACTAGACTAGCAAGAGGGTTGTGGGTTCGATACCCACTACACCAAGCATATGATCGACGTTACTCAGCTCCTAAAGTTTTAGTCCAATTATTGAATATATTACTTCGTCTTACTCTTTTAGTTGGTAGTTCTAGTTCCTATACAATGTAATCGCCTGAGTGTTGATCGTATTTAATAGAGTATGTGAGGGCCCTTAATGCTAAGTTTTTTGTAAGTGAAGCAAGTTGTAAAGTGTTTGTGAATTTAAAGCTTTTTGTTGAGACAACTGCTTGATGCCTTGATTTCAAGGTTTTCCTTGTTGGTTGCATGTTCAGTACAGCAGCACATAATAGCATAATGCATTTATAAAACGACCATACATACAGGACATAATAAATTATTACAACCCTTCAGTCAGGATTACGACCTAGGTTCTCACCTTACTTATGTTGTGCGTTTCAATTTTCTACATAAGTGGCGGGACCTACTGTTTAATGTCGACTTCGAAGGACAGATTTTTAGAAGAACTTTTCATGGCAATTTTATATAATCTCAGAATTGTTGCCCGTACTCTGCTGGAAAGAAGCCACCGAAGAAATATTTTCAGTATTGCGTTTTGCTGGAGATGTCTGCCCTGGTGTTTGAACCGTGACCTCACATATAATGAATCAACACACTACCTACTAGATTGAATACGTGAACGTATTAAATAGCTAATGAATATTGTTCCAATGGCAAATCAATTTATTTTTGAAGCGATACACTAAATCTGAACCTCGTTATGACATACCTTGTACGATTTTGTTTTTATTTTCATTTTATTGTTGTCATAAAAATAATTTTTTTTTTTTTTAAAAAGCATTTGTTAAAGTAACAATTGGAATAAAAAAGGATCACTTAATATTGTTGTATACTCTCATGTATGTATGTATGTATGTATATATTGTGTTGTTAAATGTATGCTCGTAAATTGAAATAAATATTGAGTTTATTTCCCATGCCATCAAACATACATACGCATGAAATATTTATAGGATGGCATCAGTATGTAGTCATGTGAGACCGTCTGTTAAAGATTGGCCGGGAACCAGAAAAAGTCATACATTTTGGCCACTTTTATGGTTGAAAAATGTTTATTGAGAAATGCAGCATCAATTTAAATATCATTCGGGATTTTTTTTTTTATTTATTGTTGTTGCATGTATTGTATATCAATAAGTTGCATTTCATTTAACAGTTGAAAGAATTGAGAACAAAAAAAAAATATAAAATTGAATACAATTGACTGAACCTAAGGTAAAGACAGAGAGAGTGAGGGAGAGAGAGAGTAGGGAGACCATGAACGAGTTCTTGTTTGCTGTTGCAAAATGATGAAAGTAACGCATTGTTATTGTAAGTGCTTCACTTTATATATACATACGTACATACATATATTTGATATCTTATCCATTAGTTGTTACTTGATAGTATTGCAACCCAAAAAATAATTCCCTTGAATAATTCAATTTGCAAGCGTTATCATCATTAATTCTCTTTTACGAACAGTACTTATGGTATACTTATAGAAAATATACATACAGTGGCGTGCAGAATATATACGTACAGTTAATAACGGCCATTTTGTTAAAACTACATTAGATGTCATTTATTTAAACTGTTTTGTCAAATTACCATGGAAGGCAACAACATGTGTTCGCTTAATGAATCCTGATTCTCGTCGTAAGATCATCTCTAGTACAACAGAACGATATAACGGTACCAATCCACATGAGATCTAAGAGCGTTAAATATATGCCAACAAGAAGTCACTATTTAATGTGGATCAGTATATATTTCTTTCAGAGCGAAGCTTACCAGGCCATTACTTTCAATGGCGAACAAAAACAGGGCGATGATTACCAACAATTGCGTAGTTTCAATTCGCAGCCCTATTGTCTACTTTACTTTGGTTCTGAATTGGATTGTGTAGACACTAACGACGTGTGACTTCAATACAATAAAGCTACATGGAAGCTCATGCCACATTTGGTGTTCAGCAAGAGCGATTAGAAGTCATGATCATTTCACATGACCACCGAGATCATGTGATTTGCTCCGCTAGACATTTGCATGGTGAATTTTGCTTAAATCGCCGGCGTGTTGAAAATAAGCCATAAATCCCAATGGTCGTTAAAACCAACATAAACCATGGCATGGTTATGCACTAAAGTCATGAATAATTTGACATTTAGAATGTGCTGCACTTAAAAAATCCATGACGGTCATATGAATCATGTTATATTCCTTTAGAATGGCGTCAATAGCTTTTTTAAATGAACAAAATGTTTCTATGATATCTGACATACACTTGGTTCTACTAAAATTTAAAGATAGGTAGTGATTAATAAAATTTTTCGTAGTATAGTAGGTTTATTAGACGGGAGCCCAAACAACCCAGACATTTCGAGTAGAATGGAGTGTGAAAAAATATTTCTTTGATGACTTCCTGTCAACAGTTTTCAGACAAAAACCGTGAGAGTAAAATAAATTTATCATGAGAAGTTTCTCAAAAATCTATAGATTTGACCACTCATGTATAAAAACACACAACATGAGTGGGATAAGAAGCTTTGTTGTAAGCCTTACCTAAGAGGTTGTAATGATCAATTAAAGTGAAATTGTTTTCGTGTATTATGGTTTAATGCTTGTAAGCCTACAATACTCATATTCTCACATACTTTATGCTTTATGATACTCTGCAATAATTAGGTCTTTTAAGCTCCACATTGCTCTTTTAAACACTATGGTACTCTTGTATATTCGAGTTGTTTCCACTGTTTATTAATCGGTTCATCGAATCAATATTTCAGTTTAATTTGCCTTAAAGAAAAAAGCGAAAATAAATTCATATTCGTACTTACTGTGTAACAATATTGTTGAATTATATTTCCTTTTCGCCTTTTAATCAATATTATGCAGAAAAAAGTGGAGAGGGGAGGGAAGTTAAAAAAGTTAAACGTTTTTTTCTTTTGTTCTCTGAATTTTTACTAAAAATTCGTTAAAATAAATAGACCATCGACTGACTACGCCTGCACAATTCTCACGTGAAATAAAAACACATTGTTTTATGACCACAAAGTGGGACAATGCCAGTGTTATCGATTAATATCAGCATTTATTTATGCTTCTTTAAAAAAAGAAATACACACACACACACACACACACAGAAAGTAACATAACATATTTTGCAAGCAACTTTAAGTCATGATTTTTTTTTTCATTTTTGTATTCTTTTTTCTCTTTTTTTGAGTAAAATTGTTTCCGTTTATTTTATGCTTCTTCCATAGACAGTTAACACAACCAACTCTGCCGGCATA